>JAQQZU010000010.1:4376716-4396207 GCA_030068025.1 Parauchenoglanis punctatus
AACCGGAGCACCCGGAGGAAACCCACGCATGCATGGGGAGAACATGCAAACTCCACACAGAAAGGCACCCTGGGTGAAAATGTTTAAAAAAATCACCAACCTCCAGGATATGCGTTACTCTGGGGGTTCCCCAGACCCCAGTAAGAGAACTGCTGGTCTAAACGTAGTTATCGTCCAACAGGGTATAAGTGTGGGTGTGTGGGTGTGTCTGCCTAATCCTACTTGACCTGAGGTCCAATTTCACATACATGACGTAATTAGACTGTGTACTTAAATTAATGACTGACTACATTTTAAAGCACAACATTTAAGTGCTATGTGCAGTATATAATATTATAGTGTATATAGTAGTACGAAGTGATGCACCAATCCCACTTTTGCCAGTTCTGATACGATACCAATGTTTAAAGCACTCTGCATCAGCCGATAATGAGGTGGAGCTGCGTGCAACAGAGCCGTCATGTCGGTCAACACTGTACGCGTCCACAACATAATACAGGCCAGTGGATCCGAACAGAAAATAAGTCAAATCCGAAACCAGCTCAGCAGACGGAAAAACGAACTGCAGTTAGTTAGTTAGTTTATTGCTTCACTTTTTATCCGAGAATTCATTTGATTAAGGAGAAAATATTTTATTTATTTATTTGATTGAGGAGCAAAAGATGACAGGTTTTCTTCAAAGCACTCAATTTCCACTTCATTAGAAACCCCATAATAACGCCAGGAATTGTATCAAGTTTTTATTATGCACTTTTGCAGGTTTTTTTTTTTTTTTTTTTGGAAAGCACTACAATATTTTCTTTTAGCTACATTAATTTTAACATCCTTTATATAAATTGTTCTGTTTTCACATGTATTTCTTAGCGTATACATAGCTGCAGTATTTCTTCTCAGTGATTTCTCATCATGTTCTCAGTGTCCCCTAGCTAAGATATTGATAAGGATCAGTAATCAGTATTCGTCTCAGACAGTGGCCCTGTCAGCAGCCTTATGTGTGTATTTATAGTGGGAGTTGCGCTATGGAAAATGACAACGTGACTTCTAGAAATAAAGTTCGGAATGGTTGTAAAGAGCAAGAGTCTCAGAAGGGATGAGGGAGAGATGGAGACAGAGGTGCTATCTCACATTGTTTTTATGTTGTCTGGCTTCCTCTCACTCTCTTTCAGACACAGAACTGTTGCTATCACTACGTGCGAGTGTTATCACTAAAAAATAATCACATCAGTGTCGTTTGTATGTTAGTTAGTTCAGGCTGATGATGAGGATGATGAAGGAACAAATATAAAATAAAATGCATGCCATGGCTCTGTAAGAGCAACTGATTTTCTGTTTGAGAGAACAAGCAGGATATGATGGTCTTGAGGTAATGTGATTACATAATGAGTCCCCTGATAAAACACACACAGTACACTATCATATCTTGTTTACTTTGAGTTTCAGAGCTCTGAGTCATCAGAGCGCCAGTAATACTTAGTAACTTTAATTTAATATTTGACTTTGATAGCCAAACATAATGAAGAACTTGAAGTTTATTTTTATTTTTTCTACATCAACCGCTGCTGAATCCTTAAATCTGATTGATTCATTTTTAACAGTAGCGCCATTCCTGCTGTAGCAGGTGATTCATAGAGAAGATGACTTTTACAAAAGCGCGCAGTTGTTTTCTGTGAGGAGGTTTCGACTTAACATTTGTGAAAAACGTCTGCAGTCGTCAGAACTTGTCTTATGAACTCAAAGAGAGAAAAGGAGGCCGGTGAGGTGGTTATTATACACATCACAAGATGAACTAAAATGTATGACATTCATCTATAAGTAAAAAAAATAAGTAAATCATTGAAAAGCTGCTGTTGCGTAAGAGGAATAGCACTTTGTAATGTGCTATTTGAGGAAAATAACCAGCTCTATGAATTGTAATAAATTTGTTAAATAATTTATGAATTAAATTACATGAACTAAATGTGGCCATGTTTGGCACTGGTTTAAAACAAGAGTCTATAAAGAGTACATAAACTGTTTATAAAACCCCCCCACCAGGCTTACATCCCTTGGTGTGAATGGCAAAATCTGAACTTAAACCACGACCCTGAGAAGGTTTACACAGCCTCAGGTTTCGGCTTAGGGTTTGAAGCAAGCATCATGGAAAATCTCCGTTTAGACTTTGCCCATTGCCTTGTCTCTTTAAGGCTGCCCGCCATTCGTTAATGTCTTGGAGGTCACGAGGGGTCACCCCGAGCACATCTCTGTCCTTCTTAAAAAAGATATTGGGATAATTATAGATCACCCTGAACTATGAATAAGCATGGTGTGTTTGTATGGATGATATAAGTGTCCTTCGGTCTGTTCCTTAGCCGATTCGATTTCTCTTTTGCTGAGAAAATGGAAAGAAAGCATTTTGATGGATGCAGTGATAAAGCCAATAAGGGCAGGGGTCCATGTGGCTGTCGTTTCTTTCTGTATGTAATTATGTTGATTTCAGCCTAAGCTTCGTACTGACTTTATTGCGTTAATAAGCAACATCACATTCTCTTAATTTAAAATCTATTGAGGTTCAAATGAAACCCACTGAGAACACAGTGCTTTCGGATAAGCTGATTTCTCCGCTCGCTCGAGATCTCTGCCGTTTCGAGCCGTACTCCAGGGAACCTTGGCTTACGTTAAGCAAACATGTTTTTATTCCACTATGGCCCAGACCCACCTCCCCCGCCGCTTTATATGTTCATGCTTTAGTTGTTTAGCCGTGTGATTTACAGCTAACCCTCATATTTGACCCTTAATCTTTTCCATAGGGACCAATCTGAATAACTCTGCTTGGACATGGCTGTTAGCTGACTGGTCTTGTAAGAATTCATGACCTGGACATTGTTTACAAACAGCGTTAACCTTTGGCACCAAATGACGTGACAGATAATGCTAAGTACTCAGGGAGTTTGACTAGCAATGTTAGTGTTTCTTCTTCTTTTTTCTTTTTTTTTTACATTTTGAAAAATGCATGATGTAAGAATTTTTCGTTTATATGATATGCAGTGTGTGCGAATCCCAGGAATCATTGACATCTCAGGTAGAAAGCTTTCTGCATTTATTGAAACATTGTTTAACGCAGCAATACTTATGCAACATTGTGACTTGTCGTTGGCCGAGGTAAGTGCTGGGATACCGCAGAATGAGTAGCAAGGCACGCACCTCAATGTGGGTTTGTTGTTACTGCATTCGCTCCAAGTGCTTCCTACTTCCTACTACTGCAGCAAACGGCCATCTGCATGTAAACGGCCAGCTCTGAGACAGCTCACGTCAGCCAGCAGTGGCTTTGGTGAGAATACTGCCCAAGTGGAATGGAAACTTCATTTCAGGGCTAATATTAGCCTGGCCCTCCGGAAAATTCCTTTTAAATGATCACAAGCTGAGAAAAGGCAAAGTATTTGTTTAGCGTTTTTTGCTTTAACCGTATTTGTAAATAGTTTCTTTTTTTCCCCCCCCCTTCTTTTGATTTTTAGGCAGTTCTTGGGAAAGGGAATGAAAGAGTTTTATTTGGAAGACTGGAAAATGGAGCTGCATTATGATTAGTTGCTTCCTATTGTCTTCCCATTTGTTAGAAGTTTATGCATCTATCCTTGAATATAATTATACCAACACACTCAAGCTAACATATCTATATCATATAATATATGTATATAGACAAAATAAATAGCAGAATTTGGAATTTAGGTGACTGTATGTTGAATATCACCAGTCCTAGCGGCACAAAATGGTAAACACTTTAGTTATTTGAATGTAGCGCGGGGTTGTGGAGACCACCCTGAACGATATTGAACACAAGACACACTCGGAGACAAAACACCACAGTGTTTAGGGAAACCGATTCAGACTTTGAACTCCGTAACAAGAGTGTCGGCAATGTCAGGAGCCCTGTAATACACATATTCCCACAGGACAGTCAAACCCACAACAGGAGGTGCAGTACAGTACAGTACTGAACAGTATTTAACCAGTGGTGTGAAGATTAGTCCTCTGTACTTAAGACAGGAAAAAACCCTGTGAATCTGATGCCTGCATAAAGGTAGATTAATGTAATGTTAACATTAAACATTAAAGGGATGTAATGTAAATGCAATGTATATTAATCTAAACCAAACAACCCTGAATTAGCTAACAGAAATCTAGTAAACTTTTTACTGTCATTCCAGGTCCATATTAATAGATGTGGTAAAAGTATAGCTTCACTCAGGTTAAAGTAAAAAAGAAAACAAAACTCTTAAATGTTTTTAAAAGTATGAAAGTAAAAGTACAAGAAGGTTTCACAAAAGAAATATGTCTACTTCAAATCACATACTGATTTTAGATACTGATAAATTTGTGCCCCTTTCGCTAACCATCAGCTAAGGCTAAAACTTCCACACCCAAACTCATAAATGCTATCATGCATGATATCTCTAATGAGTAAATACTAGCTGAATGCTAATAGCTAGCTGAATAACATGTTAACTAACAACAGCTTTATACCTAATCTCAAATCACACACTGACTTTAGTTACCCCTTTTAAAGATACATCATCTAAGGCTAAAAAAGTCTTCCCTAATCGCTTAAATGTTATTGAGCATGATCTCGCTAATTCTAAAAGCTAGCAAAATGCTAAGCGCGTTGCTAACTAACAACAGCTTTATTCCAAATCTCTTGAAACTTGTATACCATGATAAAAACATTAATGATAGAAACTAACTGAATGATAATAGCTTGGCTGACACCATGCTAACAACATCTTTAGTCCAAATCTCTTAAATGTTAGCATGATAATAACACTGAAAATACAAACTAGCTGAATGCTAATAACTAGCTGACAGCGAGTACAGTGATGGGTATTAAGTCTCATTCTCACAGTCATGTCTGTTAAAGATTAGATTTGTTAGGAATTTTTGTAAAATCCTTGAAAATGTTTCATATCTAAAGGTCAAGATTTTTACAAATATATGTTCACAGGGAAATGTGATGATGTTGTTTTGGTAAGTGAACTGATCCATGATGATTCCTCTACAATCTTGTCCCAAAGGGGTCCAATCGTCTTACTGGCAAAAAAAAAAAATCAACCGTGTTCCTAATAACAACAAAGGCGTGGATAAAACTTTGGGATAAAGGTACTGTGCTCTTCATTTAACACGACAAACAGACTATTTTGTATTTTCCCAGGGAAGTCGCACCTGGCGATAGTTCAGAGGGTCAACAATGAAGGGGAAGGGGATCCCTTTTATGAGGTGCTTGGGATTGTGACCCTGGAGGACGTCATCGAAGAAATAATCAAGTCTGAAATCCTGGATGAGACGGATTTATACAGTAAGAGCATCATCTTGATGTCTTATACCGCTGTTTTAATTAGTAAGTAAAAATGAATCGTTTCCTTTCCTTAGTGTTGTTTTTGAGCTGTTTTGCCAGGTGAAGTCAGTCTCCGTCATTCTTCTTTTTATGTTCAGAATGTTTTGATATCTTTTATATCAAGGAATTTCACTAAAAACCACCTCCCTTCTTTCCTCTCACCCTGACTTCCCCATTAGCCGACAACAAAACAAAAAAGAAAATCACCCATCGGGAGAGGAAGCAGGATTTCTCGGCCTTCAAGCCCACGGACAATGAAATGAAGGTTAAAATATCACCTCAGCTTCTACTGGCTACTCTGCGTTTCCTAGCAACAGGCAAGTGTGCTGCGTGGCCGCTCGATTTCCCCCAGTGTGCCTTGTGACTAGTTTGTTAGCATGCTAGCCCTGCAGAGGAGTGAGGAGTGAGGAGTGAGGCCTGGTAGGTGTTGTTTACCATGGTGACATACATATCCACATATTCATACACTGTCTATTAAATGCTTGGCTTTACAAAATGTTTTTTGTTTATTTTTTAACAACTGTGCAGTTCATTTGACAATTCTTCCCAATAAATTAATACATTAAAGATTAAGTAGGTTTAATCTGAGGAAATTGTGTGCAAATACTTGTGACTAAGAAAGAAATAAACAAGGGGAAAAGGAGAAATATGGCTAAAGAAAATATAGAAAAAAATGTTTCACCAGCATCTATTTTAAAATTGGCTAAATGTTGTTCTTAGTGTTTTACTGGAAGTTGTTCAGGTTAGTTTAGCACCAAGGAAAGGATTATTTAATTATAACGAGAACTCTTGGAAGTTGAAAATAAGTTGCATGTGTTTAATAGCAAGGTTTATCCATGAAACATTTTAATACATGGCTATGCTGTTGGTACAGATATGGGCCAGTCCAACCTATAGAATCAAAATCTTTGGTTAAAGTTATAAAATGTATCTTTTCCTTTTTATGGGATAAAATAATCAGCTTTCTAGGATTTTAGCTGAAAGAGAAGTGCCATGTATTTTATATGAATATTTAAACCACAGCTTTGTTGAATTCAGAAAGTGCTGATTAATTTTATATAACATACAGCTGTACAAATCAGAGTATGCTCGGTTCTTCCGTTTCTATGATAACAGCTTACACATGGACTTGTTTGATGACGTGTGTAAGATGATTTTTTTTTTTTTTTTTAATTTTTAAACATAGTTTTTAATATGGTGTTTATGTAGTGTTTTTGGAAGGTCCAGTGTCAGCACTTTGTAACATTCAGAGGTAAATTTGTTTTTTAAGCTGTTACAACATAAATAATACCTTTCCACAAAATTAAATGTAACTATAAATGGATGAAATGTACATGTTGTCCTTTAATAACTGAAAGTTGTAGCATAAGAGGAATAAAACACTGAAATATATATTAGTGTTGTGGTGGTAACAGTAAATCTACATCGTTGTTGATTATTTTCCTAAAACTGCACACCCTTTCATTTTCATTCCTTACATACTGTAGGTGCTAGATTTTATTAATAAAGAGGCCATCAAGTTTAAGAAAAATCCAAAACAGTTGATTTATTATAAAAAAAAAAAAAGAAAAGACAATTGGAGAAAGCAGAAAGAGTACCTTTTTTTTTTTTTTTTTTTTTAAGTTTTTCTTAAGCTGATGAGAATGATGAGAACAGAGCTAACTATAGGAAGAAGAAGTTGGAAAGGTGTGGAGCGGTCATTTCTATGACTCAAAATGGTTTGCGACAGTTTTCTTACGTTCTGCTTGTATGCCTACATTAATTCATAGCAGGTTGTGTGGAACAAGGAATGGATTTTGTTTTGCCCCAAATTATAGCACTGGATTTCTTCTAAGGTCTTAGGCAATTTACTGGTAGTGTTAAGAAGTATCTGCTGTACGTTTGTCTCCAGGCCAGCAATCCTCACATTCTTAACTGCAGCATCTAGCAAGTCAATCAATTAAATGTAGCCCATGAAATTAAAATAAAGAACTGACACTTGGGGAGTAAATGTGTCTTGATTGATTGACTACATTTAAAAGTGGATTTTCCTTAGCTATTTATGTTTAGAAAATGGATTTTCCTTCAGCCATTCCTTTTTAAAAACTGCTATCCTTTATCTATATTGCGGAACACATGGAAGACTTCAGGCAAGAGGCTGCCAATCAGTTGTGGGTCTAACACAGAGACAAACAGCAATTCACACTTGTGGCCAAATTAGAGTAGCCAGTTGACTAAATCTTCATGTTTTAGGACTATGGGAAGAAACTGGAGAACCAGTTTTGACCGGCAGGTTCAAACCCAGAACTTGTTTGCTGTGAAGCAACAGAGCTAACCACTGTACCATCATGCTGCCCTTTTTAAAACTTGAACCAGGATTTCTATAGACTCTTGAACTGGCTTGACAATAACTTGATTGCTAGATGCTATTAAAGAACTCTTATAGCGTAAAGACCAGATGGCTCAGATACTGTAAACACAGCAGGTGATAAAGCAAAAATTAGTCAAGACGTTGCTTTTACTTTCCATGATAAACACTACAATGTGTACTAGATGGACTTCTAACCAAAAGTCAAATTGCTTGTAATGACCCGGAGCATTCAACACTTCACCAATTCCTCTTGCAATTTACATGTACTCAGTTTTCTCTGCTTAACCAAGCCATGTGAGTTAAAACAGGAAAAACACATTAATGTTGAATGTTGATCATCTTCCATGTTCAAGCCATAAAAAATACCACGCTTTTATTAAATATTGTGGCAGGAAGAGTTGAAGACAAAAATGAAGAATGTTGGTGTATGTTGTAAAATGTCTATGGTGATGATGTTGGCATTGACATTTCTCACAAATGTACGTTGTGCTCCTTTACGTTACAGAGGTAGAAATGTTTAGCCTGAATCAGATGTCTGAGAAGATCTTACTGAGGTTGCTGAAGCACCCTAATGTAATCCAGGAACTTAGGTTCAATGAGAAGAGCAAGAAAGCACCAGAACATTACCTCTATGTCCGCAACAGACCTGCGGACTACTTCATCCTCATCCTCCAGGTCAGCTGGGTTGAATGATGATTAAAAGTGAAGGATTTCTAAAAACGTTTTATGAATGGAAAACCCTCTGTTGTGAATGAATAAAATATAATATTATAAATATTTAAGGGTGCTCCTAGAGGGATTAATGACTAGGTGTTTATTGACTGATCCATGGAAAGCAATTACAGGGCAAGTCGAACTATATTGGTTAATTTTTGTTCAGTCCTGGTCTGCTAAGATGTAACACCACCTAAATAAACATGCCTTTTTAGTCTATAATAAGGGTGGAACCCTTCCAAGGGTGAGTCTGATTACACTGATCATTCATTCATGCCGGAAACATTTGTTGAAACGGAGTGCAGTCCCTGGAAATGATCATTGGTCAGCCTTAAAATGATGGTGGTCTGGGGTACATTTCCAGACCATATTAGGTGTGAAAGCAATCACAGCGATCTGAGCAGAAAGCAATGAGATCAGTTCAATTGATGTTGTGGAATAATTAAAACTGCAAGCGACTCAAAAATGATTTTGTTATAGGCTGTAAGTGAGCAGCTTCGAATGAACTGTTTCAGCTGAACAAAAGTAATCAACGTTAATCAGAACAATAAAGAGAGGCGCCATTCATTTTGCAAAGATTGTGCACAAAGCAGTCTTGCGAGTTTGAATCCAGATGACAGTGCGTTATGCTTCCCTGCGACGTAGCATGAGGAGCAGTTCCAAAAGCTTCAGAAGGAGGCTTCATGTATCTCGGAAGAAGTACATATACGTGCCTTCATATTCTCTGGAAGGTTGCTGGGGGGACCTGGACTGTGGGTGGGAATTGGCAAGACCAAATTGGGGAGGAAAATGAGGGAACATCGAAAAATTCTTCTAGTTTGGAAGACGTTTGAAATATTATATGTGAAATATTAGTATTCAACTGTAAAACTTCTTCTCATATTCCACAATAGTCATCTTTTAGATATTTTGAAGAAGACAGATCATGTTTAACCCACAAGAGTACTAGAAGACATGGGACTAGATGATGAGTCCAGGACATGGAACAAAAGTAAACTGAAACATATTAGATGTAAACAAGCCTGGATTTTCATAAGTATTAAGCATAGTTTAAGTGAGAAGCTTATAGATGACAGTTTAAAGAAAGTATGAGTCAAAGCTAGCAGTGCAGAGCTGATCTGTTTTGCTACTAGTTTTAAAACAGATAGAACTATCCTACACATGGGAATTACTCCAGTCTTTACGCTCTGAGAAATATGGGTTCATTGAATGGTTAGTAGTTCTAATGTGAACCTTTTTTTAGCACTTTTGTACATGGGATCTTTTGGGAGTTGGGAAGATGAAAAAAAAAAACCAAAAGACACTTTTGTGGAGATATATAGAACTTGTACAATCATTTATAGTAATAAATGTAACATACTTAATGAGTTGAAAGACCCTAGTGTTTGTACGCCAGGGTAATTTGTAATTGTGTGACTTTTTTTTTGTTTCCCCCAGGGGAAGGTTGAAGTGGAGGCAGGGAAGGACGGCATGAGGTTTGAAGCTGGAGGGTTTTCATCATACGGGATGATGGCACTCACTGCTTCTCCAGGTAAATATCACACGAACTTTCCTACCATTATCTCACCATTTTACTGCAGCTGGTCTTTGTAAAGTTTTGCTTCTGTGTAAAAGGGAGGCAATCAGGGACAATGTTTTTAATATTTGGTGCAGTAGATAAAGAAATAACCTCTTGTAGTAGCCACACTGAATCAGGTGTGATAGGGAAAATATCTATGTGTAGGACAGGATGTAATCCAGGACCAGTGTTGGGAACCTGTGGTCTAACAGTGTGGCTTCATTCACAAAAACATTGGCCCCATTTTGAAAGCTCACACTTGTGATTTTGGATTTTAGAATCCAATCAGTGGTGCATTAATGATTATTTTTACTTTCAGTGACAGCGATAGTGTTTTCTTGTGGCTCTGTTATGGCAGAGAATCATAATTCTTTTGGGCTGAATTTCCCAAAGGCATTACAGCACAAAGATCATTGTTTAATGGAACAGTCTTCTCACAAATGGGTTCATCAAGGGTTCTTTGAAGGTACACTGGATAAATAAAGGTTCTTAGCTTCCATTAAAGCAACCTTTTCTTATCGGGGAACGCTCTTTTGTAGTTTTCTACATTGCTCCTCTGAGGGTTCCCCAGAGGGACAACTGAAAAACCCTTAAGGGTTCAAAAATGTAACGGTTCTAACGCTTATCTAATATTTAAGAAGATCTTAATGATTTTAATTTGACACTACCTTTGCAGAACAGGACACCCTTTGACATCTTACAGAGGAACTGGAAAGTCTTCTGTGGAATAAAATAAAAAGCATAAAAGCGTATAGATCCTTACAAATTGTCCGCATTGGAGTCTCCTTCCATAAATCTTTGCCTTTCACAACCATCTCCTGACAGAAAACTTCACCATATCAATGTTTTCTATGTTAAATAACCCAGTAGTTTATTATTAGCCTTAGATTATGTGGAACATCGTCCGTACAAGTGTGTTATTATAGAAATGATTGCATGCTACTGTGAAATAATAAAGAAAAATGAAGGTGTGATTTGCCTCGCAGCTGGTCTGACTGTCAGAGCTGCTGTTAGGAAAATTTATCTTTTATTCTGACCAATCAGATTCAAGAATTCAATAGCGCAGTGAAACAAGACATTTTAAATCAACGGTCGTAAAAATCATATGCTCCTTATCTACTCTAGAACTAGAAAGTCTACATAGAACCTTTAAATGTTCCCTAAGACAAATATTGAAACACTGCATTCAATTATGAGTGTGTGGATGTCATAATTCTCCCACCTATTACTACAATGCTGTCACTGTGTACACACCACTGAGCCATGTGAACAACACGAACTTCTTTTCCCTTATAGGATTCAAATATTACACACAATGAATTATGGCATACTTAGTGTAAAAAGAGTGTGTTTAGTGTGCATTTGTGGTCTTAAACAGGGCTTTGAGAAATGGGACACAATTAAACACTTACCGGAAGTCACATGAACACACACAAAACTGCAAGGGTGGGCTTTGGGACTGGGCCATCGACGAGGGAGAAATATGGTGCAGGAGTTATGTGACCTCTGTTGGTTGAATACTGGAACTGCATTTTAATTATATATGTACTACATCATGTTGTTTTTTTTTTTACAAACATATCAGATATTGGAGGCAGAACTTTGGATGATTCTTGTCATCAGAACATTGGTGGTTTGGACCCGACTCATCTGATGATCAGTAGCCATCTTGTCTTTTCACCTCACTGTAATGAATTGTCCCTGTCTGTTTCTTCTTCTTCTTCTGATTTTCTTGTTTCTTGCTGTCATCCTCTCCGTTTAGTTTCTCTTTCCCTTTCTCGCAATTGTGTGGTCAAGAGGTCAGAATCAATTGGAGTACCTCCAGGAACTGGTATTGGAAATATTTCACTCTGACCTCTTATTTCCCTGGCTTCATTTTGTTTGCATGGCATTAACTGTTGGCAAGAATATCTGACAGTGGCAAAGAATGTGCATGTTACTGGCTGCATGCTGATGTATGACAGATTAACTTACAAACATGAATACTGTTAAACGAGAGGCAAAAACAACACTAAAGCGCATGTCTAAGGGACTTGGAATATGTTTAAAATGTTCTATGTTGTGTTATCCATATCAGAAAGCAGTTCATTTTTATCAGATAAGATCTTTTTTACTTTTTAACAAGGCTGAAGAATGACCTAGTTGGACGCCCCCACCTCCTTTCTGTACTTCCATGTTCTCATACCATAAATTCGTAGTATCCCTCCCACTGATTTTGCCAGACTTGGAAAAATAACCATGGCCTCCCCCCATTCACACACATACACTGATCCCATCACACACACACACTCACACACACACACAGAGTCCGACCCCATGCACACACACTCTGACCCAACGTGTAGCGCGCGGGGCCCCTCAGACCGGGGACAGGCGCAGGACTCAGACATCCAAACGCGGATTACATACATTCCAAGCAAACTGTGGCATTAACACTACCAGTGATTGAGCATGTGTGTGTGTATGTTCGAGAACGAGAGGCAGAGAAAAGTGTGTGCGTGTGTGTTTGTGGGCCGGCCCCCTTTAAGAAGTGGAAAAAATAAGCTGTGTTTAATTAAAACAGGACTAGTCCTCTGTTTCAGGGTTGTAAGGTCTTTTTTATCAGTCTTTATCCAGCTGTTGCCGCCACTTTAAAACACCGACCTCCTCACCAACCCCTTCTGTGACTGCCATTAAGACATTTCTTTACATTGCAATGGTTGGTCATTGTTTCCATGAAAAATCACTTACATGTAGGGATTATGTGTAAGGTGCTTACCACTGCATGTCGCATTGTAGAGTATGGGTGTCTTAAAACCCAAATTCCTACACCTGTGTTTTGGAGTGAAATCCTGTTTTGGGGTAAATGTGGACATGATTCAGCTCACAGTCCTAATTCGATCCCTTCATTACCTATATTCTTTGTTGTTTCAGAGAACAGGTCACCTCCTCGGCCATATGGACTGAACCACTCTGACTCACTGAACCGGAGTGACCGCAATGAAGCTATTAATCCCCCGCTGGGTAGCAGCAACAACCAGCTCAACTCCTTTCTGCAGATCTACGTACCAGACTACACAGTTAGAGCCATCACAGACCTTCTTTATGTCAAGGTGAATAGATAAAATCCGACACTGTATTTTCATATGTGACGGTTACATAAGCAATAGCGATCCTTTATAATCAAAACTTTTCTTTTTTTCATGTCTCCAGGATTGAGAGGCATTATGTTCTGAGGTTGTCCATCTGTCCTTCCATCCATCCATGATCCTTGTTAGTGTGATGTCTAAAGAACAAGGGGTTAAATGTTTAATTATCATTGTAGCCAGCAGGTGAAGCGATTGCATTTTGAAATTTATACAAATAGGATGAAGGTCAAATGTGTAAAACAGTTTTTCTTCAATAGCTGCCTTGCTGTTTGAGTTTTACTTACACTTTCAGGACATCAAGGACCATTTTTGGCTAGCTACAAGTTTTGCCCTCTGTTCGTGTGCTCATGTGTGTGTCCATCCGTCTATGCGTCTGTCTGAGATTCTATTTAGCATGATATTTAAAAAATAAGTGGTTGAAGGTTTATAGGATTTATATGGAATTATCATTGTACACAGCAGGTGATTAGATTTTGGAATTGATCGAAACAGGGTCAAGGTCACAGCAAGATCAAATATCAGGTCCATTTTATTTAGTATTATCCAAGTATTTAGACAATGATACAATTTTCGTAATTTTACCTCTGCGCACCACCACAATGGATTTGAAATGAAGCCATCAAAATGTGATTTAGGTGTAGACTTTCAAATTTAATTAAAAGCAAAAATATTGCATTAACCATTTAGGACTTACAGATATTTTTTACCCTCCATTTTCACAGGCTTGAAAATAATTGGACAAATTTACAATTATAAATATTAGCATAATTCTTAATACCTTGACCAATCTATGACCACCTGAATCTGAAATCCATGGACATCACCAAATGCTGAGTTTTCTCTCTTGACTTGTTTTGCCTTCAGTAAGTGAAAAGCATGCTCAATTTGGTTGACCGAGCATTCCATTTCCTTGACTTAATATGCTCTTGGGTTGCATTTGCGATATGTTTTGGGTCACTATCCGTCTGTACTGTGAGGCACCATCAGTTTTGCAGAATTTGACTGAATCTGAGCAGAAAGTGTAGTTCTACACACTTCAGAATTTATCCTGTTACTTCTGTCAGCAGTCACATCATCAGTAAAGACCAGTGACCCAATTCCATTGGCAGAAACATGTGCACATATCCACCATGTTTGACAGATGATGTAGTATGCTTTGGATCACGAGCCATTCCTTTCCTTCTCCATACTCTTCTCTTCCAATCACTCTGGTACTAGTTAATTTTTGTTTCAAAGTATCTTGTTGCACAACTGGGCAGTCTACCTATTAAAGTCTAATCTGGCCTTTCTTTGTTTGACTGTTACCATTGGTTGCATTTTGAGGTAAATCTCCTGTATTTACATTCATGAAGGCATCCTTTTATTGTAGACTTTGCCAATGATAGGCCTGCCTTCTTGAGAGTGTTCTTAATCTGGCTAGAGTTTGTGAAGGGGTTTTTCTCCAGCAAGGAAAGAATTCTACAATCATCCACTTTAGTTGTCTTCTGTGGTCTTCCATGACTGTTGGTGTTGCTTGAGCTTGCTTGTGCATTCCTTCTTTTATTTTATATCTATTTTTGATTTGGCCACTCCTAAGGTTCCTTCTATCTTTCTGATGTGTCTGTTTTGTTTCAGTCTAATGATTACCTCCTTCACTTGCATCAACCTCTCTCTGGACCATATATTGAGAATTCCTATGAACAGGTTCCAAATACAAATTCGAAACTTGGAATCAAGTCCAGACCATTCAGCTCCTTAATTTATCATGAAATAACAACACAGGCCATAGCTGTCCATGAAACTGCTTATCAGTCATTTGTCCAATTACATTTAAACCTGTGAAAATATAGAGACTATATAAAAATGTCTTTAACTCCTAAACAGTTAATGAAATAATTTGGTTAAAAGCCTTGGATTAAAGCTGAAATTCTACATTTCAATTACATCTTGATGGCTTCATTTCAAATCCATTGCCATGGTGTACAGAGACAAAAGTATGAAAATTGTCACTGTCCAAATACTTATGGACCTGACTGTATGTTCATTCTCACAAATTCATGGCCAATTTTCTAGCTATATAAGATTTTTACCATGGGTCCATCCATGTGTCTGTCTGAGATTCTAGGTTTTCTAGGAGAATAGGTTTTCATCAGTAGCATCCTTAATTTTTAAAGTATAATTGAAGAGTATTTCATATGTACAAATCAGTAACAAGGACTAGACTTCCCCATCGATGCCACTAATTTCAAGTTTGACTTGTTTTTGTCTTTTTCCCCCTAAAAATGTGACCTTGAGGGTTACTACACTCCAATGGAAATGCATCATTTCTGGGTGACACCTGATAGTGGGACAACAGACCATTGATTTTAAACTTGGCATGCCAAAGAATCGTTTAAATTCTGCAATTCTGATACTGTCATTTCACTGTTCTCCTTCCCTTGCCATTGTATTAGGGGACATTATTGTAGCGGAGACTAGACTGTGCAAGGTATGGCCTCTTTTCCTCAAGAAAGGGGTTTTGAAGGACAATAAAAAGATCATATCCTGTTCTTGTCCAGCTGCCTATGAATTCTCAATCAAGAATAACTATCCCATATGCATCCCATGTTTCTCTGCATCCAACCCTACAACCATAATGGGTGCACATTCTTTTCAATCCTGGGCTTTTGAAAAAATGGTCAGACTTTTGAAGTATGAAGGTGGAATCTTCTTTTTTTTTTTTTTACCTTTGCTCTTAACACCGCAACTATCAAGCTGCATGCAGTAGGTGAGGAAGAGAATGATATGAAGCAAGATGATGATGAAGCCACTTTGGCTTTTTGATACAGAGCAAGTAACCATCAGCCATAAATAATCAACCGGCTAACTGCCAGAAACATGAAGATGTGGGATAACTAGAGATCATTCCCCATTACTTCTAGGACATCAGTACTTCAAGCAACATGTTCTGTACTGTACTCTAGTCCAGCTAATCACCCCGCCCCCCCAATCAAGAAAAGAAGACTGTGCATTCAGACCATCAAGTCCACAGTGTTATGGCCACCACAGATTTCCAATTACACATTCCAAATTTAACACCTGTTCCATTAGTGCCCCCATTCAACATCATCATACCCCATGCATGAGGTTGCTTAGATAAAGGGAAGAGGTTAAAAGTGTACAACACAGCTACTTCCTTTCCTGGAACTCTGTGTTAAACATTTAAGGACATATACTTTCTTGCTCTATTTGTACTGGGCTGGTTCACCATAGTCTTAATCTACTGAATGCTTATTTAAATACAAGCATTTACCTCATAGACCCCCTTGGGTTCAGTGTATTGCTTGTTTACTGTATGTCTGTACATGCACGTATAATTGTCCAAAGCCACCCCAGCACATCTTGCTGAAAAATGGAGTATCGATCAGTCCACATTTTGTACTCACAGTGTTATTGTTTGTCACCATAGGTCACCCGTCAGCAGTACCAGAATGCCGTGATGGCGTCACACATGGAAAAGACACCGCAGCCATCGGACAGCGAGTACACCAAAATTGAACTGACTCTCAGTGAGCTGCACGACGGCGTGGCCGACGAGACAGACATTCTACTTAACCAGACACAGAACTGTGTTGCCCACAAAAAGACAAACCACATGGTGCACAACGAGGGTACTGTCTAGCCCCCAGCGGGGTGGCTGGGGGCTTACAAAAGGGTGAAAAAGGAAGCTGCTTATGTTTTTTCACCCTCTGAGTTGTCTCCGCCACCCCATGTAACAACTGGACACAAAACCACTATGGACTGCTAAAACAGCATCTGGGTTTTTGGATCCAACAACCGGACTGGAACAGCCAGTTCAGTTCCACACACCCTGCCGTGTGCCTGTCCACCAGACCAAAGAGTTTGGAGTTTGGACACCCTTCCCCATTTGTCACAAGGCCCTGAACATACTCCTCGACTGTCCCCTTTAAGGTGCCAGGAGGGATTCTGGGATAGAGGACCACAATTCAAATGGACTACTTTCTACAACTTCTTCAAGCTGATGTTGTAACATGGTGAGTCAAAGACTGTGCCAAATACCAATTTGAAGGAAACCATGAACTGCTTACCAATAACATTTTCTTCCTGTATTTATTTATTTTATACATGTCTACTCTATATACATATGTGTGCATGTAACTACAGACACATGCCAAGAACACACCTTTGTAAAATTCAATGTAATGTGTGTACTGTATATGTTGTGAGTACATATGCCTTTGTGAGTGTGAATGTGATGCCATGCACATGCTATAGTATATACATAGTTACAAATACATTACTGTATGTGTATTGGTGAGGGTCTTTTACATGTACGTATATTACAGATTTTGTTATTTTTACTATTCTAAATCAGGCATATGGTACAATACATTTTACACCTTTTTAAAAAAAAAATCACAGTATTGCCTTAAAGAATCATATTAATTTTTAACAAGTGCAATGAACATATTTCTATTTAAAAAGATGATTTATTGATTAAAATCAGTTTATAGTAAACAGTAGCTATTTTTATGCAGTCACTGTGTCGCTTAAATTTGTATCAGGCTCCTGTAAGCACTCTTTCACTACCCGCTTGCCTTAAAAATGTAACTTTAGAGGATGAGGTTCTCCTTAATATCACCTACTTATGAACAAAATTCAGGTTTGAAAAGGCAAATAATTCCACGCATCTGTCATATGAATATGCGCAATGGAAAAAGGTTCCTACTACTATGCATACGGGCCGTATTTGGAGTTGAGGTACGCACGTGTAATAGTGAAGTTGCACACGTTGGTATTCTAACTTCAGACGTTAACTCTGGACTTAAGAGCTATTCAGAATTCACGTAAGAGTTGTGCATGATGAGTGTAAAACGGTCGTCTTAGTTACGAATGATTCCAAACATGAACTCAAGTGCATTTTTTTCTTGCGCTGTATGCAAAGTATTAAGACGTGCTGGATCAAGTGCTATTTTATAAGATGCTGAATAATGAGGGTGGAGGCCGTAGTGTTAAATTAAACCAATTTGCTGTGTTGCATGTGTTAATCGTTACTCGGACTACTCATGCAGTTGTCTTTTGCTTTTATGTTGTTGGATTACACTTGACAACAAAGAACATGCTGTTTCCTGTTTTAGTTTGCATTTTCATTCAATGATTTTTTTTGTGGGCTTAAAGACAAGTGCGTATGTTTAAATGTGATGGTATAAATGCTATTGAAAAACCCCGTGTCCAACATTTATACTTGAGAAAAGTCTTGCAATCTCTGAGACTTGAACGACAAACAGGTTATTAGCTTCATCTGAATGCGAAGCCCAGAACGTAAGCACGTGCGTAGCCCATCACTGAGTGTGAGTAACTTTCTCTGCCTAAATAATATTGAACTTAAGTTGTCAACTCTGAATAAGGCCCAATTTAAAGCAGGTGACTCCTAATTGCTTTACACCCAGTGAACTCTCTGCTGGTATCTCAAAGCTACAACATTACCTAGCTTTTAAATTCTTTACACTAATGTTCATTATGAAATATGAAGAATTGACAGCTCAGTATAAAATGGATAGCAATGTAATTATAAAAGCAAAAAGATGCTAACGTGAATGGAATACGCTAGGGCTGATAAGACCTTTATTCTTCATTCTATGTAAAGAATGGTTATTTCAAACTATTTTCATCAACTCAAGTTTTTCAAATGGGAACCAGAATTTTTCCCAAAATCTTAAACAAATGACCAGTTAACTTACAATGTGCCTCGTAATAAAAACAATATATTTTTTAAAACTACTATTGTGTGCTCATGTGTATTCTCTGCCTAGGTATTCCATTTACATCACATTCAAGGAGAAATAATTATTATTATTTCTTTAAACTTCACCTATCTAATGTCCCCGCTTAGAAACTGTGAAATGGTTCCACTTTTTTGTTTTTTCTGTCAAAATTTTCATCCCTTTTTTGAAGCACCTTTTTGGACAAAAATGTTTAGTGGCCAAATTTTTGGATGTTTTTTCACTGTTCAACTGTAATGTTTCTGTTGTCTATAGCCCCTGTTCTTGGCTAACAGGAGTGAAACCTGATGTGGTCATCTGCTGTTGTAGCCCATCTGCCTCAAGGTGCACTGTGTTGTGTGATCGGAGAGGCTTTTCTGCTAACCATGGATGTCAATAGTGGCTACTTGAGTAAACATAACCTTCCTTTCAGCTTTAAGTCTTGCCATTGTCCTCTGTCTCATTCCAAGTGCAGTCACCGTCAACTGCCATATACAGTTGTGCTTGAAAGTTTGTAAACCCTTTAGAATTTTCTATATTTCTGCATAAATATGACCTAAGACATCATCAGATTTTCACACAAGTCCTAAAAGGAGATAAAGAGAACCCAGTCAAACAAATGAGATGAAAATATTATA
>JAQQZU010000010.1:4412048-4425197 GCA_030068025.1 Parauchenoglanis punctatus
CCCTGGGTGACCCGGGGATCGAACCCAGGACCTTCTTGCTGTGAGGCGACAGTGCTAACCACCGCACCACCGTACCGTGCCGCCCCCAAACTGGATATGAACAAATGTATTTGCACATCATTCACAGGAGAACTGAGTATTTATAAAAATGCATTTAGTTAAATGAACTTATTAGAAACAATTGTGTCTTAGGAGAGCTCCTGAGCTCTTCAGTTTCATCTAAGCAGAATCAAAAATTGATACGCCTCAAACTGTATAAATGGCGACAATTTTATATACCGATTACGCAGTTAAATTTGATCAAAATTTCATATTAATGATTTCAATCCAAAACTAATCCATAAATTAACACAAATAAGAACAGGCAATAGCCAAAAGCATATAAAAGAGGAGGTGAGTTAGTTAGGTTAGTGTGAGACGTTGCAATGGTTGAGCCGCATTACAGGAAGGTTAAGCACACACCACACTTAAAAGACAAACTTTCAGCAATTAGTAGTCATTTTGTTGTTTTCAGTTCTCTGCAAACTTAATCTTTTAAGAAGCTTTGCGGGCCTCACTAATCAGCTGTAAAGCGTGACCATGCTAGATAAGTTATCGGCATACGCATGTTCCAGAGAAACATTTCTTAACAAAGACACAGGGACACATAATAAAGAATGACACATAAGAAAACAACCTGGCTCAAGTGACATCATAGGAATAATAATGTGCACATCTGTTTACTTTGACATGTAGAGCTGTATGTTAGGATTCACGTGTTATTTTTGGCATGGATTCCTGGCATAACACGTTAAGCGGCATTTCTAGGTATGCCAACCACATCATTCCATTCAGTTTAAAGAGCCTACATTAAATCACACAGATGCTCTTTGTGATACTCCAGTTCCAGAGAAAGATTATATTTGGTCCTCATTCTCAAAACCTAAGCTTTGTTACCAGAAATAAATCCGTAAGTGTGTTGGAACCTCACCGAGGACAGCATCTGCAACCAACAGCAAGAGCGACCGCATTCACAGTGGCTTAGAGGAGTCCCTGAATGTCCTGTGATCTCATCTGGATCGAAACCAGATCCATTCACCCTTTCACATTTAAACCCAATTAAGGCCCAGGGCTTGTATGGATGGAGATCTTTGTAACATTTCAGATGGAAAAGAACCAGCTGAGAATTCCGAGTCCTTGGTCCGGTATTTCGAGCCAAGACCAAAACACAAGGGGAATAAAAGCAAAAACAAGCACATAAACAACGTCATCCATGGCCATCCCTATTTAGCCAAATGTTCTGATAAAAGAAATAGAAGAAGGAGGTTGTCTCTGCTTCAGGTCGTGGGAGTGCAAGATGGAGAGATCACTTGAGAAAAGAGTTACAGTTAGGACTGCCTCAGGGAGTAGTACTGGGGCCTTTAGAGATCCCCAGTTGCGAGACATGTTGGTGAGTGTATGGGTCAGGGCTGCAAGGCTGCATTTAAGCAATTGTAGCAAACATGATGGTATGTGATACACATTCATCCAAAGTATTTACATTTACAGCATTAGACAGACGCCCGAATCCAGAGCAACTTACATTTATCTCATTTATACATCTGAGCAGTTGACGGTTAAGGGCTTTGCTCAAGGGCCCAACAGTGGCAGCTTGTCGGTGCTGGAGTTTGAACTCACAATCAGTAGTTCAGCATCTTAACCACTGTGCTGCCACTGTATATCAGATCTGTATTACTATCTGTATTTCAGATCTACAGATAAGTGTGTGAGACGTGTGGGCTGGGGGGAAGGGAGGTGATCTTCTCTCAGCAAGGCAGGCTGCCAATGAAACTACACAATCTGTAACTATATATACAGAATATGTAACTCTTTCCAAACAGGAGACCTCCATATCCTTACTCTGTCCCCCCGCTCCCTTTTAGTATGTCTTCAGAAACTATAAGAAAACTATGTTTGATCCTCTTGACCTCTTGTCCGCAACTCCCATCAGCACTCTCTCATCAAGTGCCTGAAGTTGACAATGAAAAGAACACATTAGAAGAAGCCTTTATTTATCAAATATACATTTCAGAACAGTGAACTTCTTTTCTTTGCATATCCATTTACATTTACATCATTTGGCAGACGCCCTTATCCAGAGCGACTTACATACATCTTATTTTTTTTTTTATACAAGTGAGCAGTGAAGGTTAAGGGCCTTGCTCAAGGGCCCAGCAGTGGCAGCTTGGCGGTGCTAGGATTTGAACTCACAACCTTCCGATCACTAGTCCAACATCTTAACCACTGAGCTACCACAGACCCCATATCCCTTTCACATATCCCAGCTTGCTATGAAGTTGGGGTCAGAGCGCAGGGTCGGCCATGATACAGCTGATGGGGAGCAGACAGGGCTAAGGGCTTTGTTCAAAGGGCCCAGCAGTGGCAACTTAGTAGTGTTGGGGCTTGAACCCTGACAGAAAAGCTGGACACTCTGATGGGGCTTTAAAAACGCGGTTTCTGACGAGAATGGTATTCAAACCCACGCACGCAAAGCACAGTAGAGTAGCGGTACATCGGCTTAACCATTCGTTCACTTTGTCCTTTTTGGTAGTGGTGATCCATGTAAGAGCGGGAATTAAAAATTAAAATGAATCTTCCGCACTATCTTGGACTAGACACCAAGATATGTCTCATAACACTGCATATGGAGTTTGGTGGAGCTACACAGTTCCATGGTTCCTGGGGCAATCCTGACCTCAAGATACTGTTTGAGTGAAGTTTTGCATGTTCCCCCATATCCAGGTGAGTTTCCTCTGGGATCTTGGAATTGTCTTCGCTAAATCGCCTGTAGGTGTGAATGAATGCTAGCTTTGTGCCCTGCGGTCGACTGGCCTCGTACCCATGCTCCCAGATCCAACAAGACCCTGACCAGGATTAAGTGCTTACTGAAGATAAAAGACTAAATGAAGAAATAAATAATTGGCTCAGATCTGCATGAAATTTTGTCCTTTTGGGAAATTTGGCCATGAAGCTTTAAAGCTATTATGAGGTGTTGCAATTGCTGAAATACCTAGGGAGTATTTACACTTGCCTCCAATACTCGAGTTCGTATCCAAGTTCGATTCTGGGGTTTGTCATCATGGGAGGTTTGTTTTCACATCACTTCTGCTGTGCACACAATTTTTCCATAATGGAACACATGAGTATTCATCAGTACACATCAAATTCTGTTTGCCTTGTGTCAAACTGTTCTCGACTTTTTATAGTCTAAGTGAATAGCCTAACAAGGTTTAAAATAACTTTCTTGTTTAGATTTGGAAAATCTCACATGAGGGTAGAAACAGAAACAGGTGGGAGGGGCGGGAGAAGTAAGAGTGTCTAAAGTTTGTATGAGTTTGTGCAGGTAAACATCGGAGGTGTTTTTTTAGCCACCTGTGTTAAAAGTCTTCTTGGCTCCATTTATCTAGAAACATACCATCTCCTCAGCAGATCATAACATGCCTGTGTGACAAACTCAAATCATCATGTAACCCGATGCCCAGCCCAGGTAGAGGATCACGTTCACACAGAGCATACTACTCAAGTTCACCTGAAGTGAACCCCAGGTGAACAGCTTTCCCACACAACCAAAAATATCACACTGCTGCATGAAGGGTGTATTCCAAACGCACACTCAGCGTTCCTGGGAGAGTCTCGAGACCCTGACCAGGATAAAGTGGCTAATGAAGATGTTCAAAAACTAAATATCATAAAGTGTAAAAAAGTTCCCTTAAGAGAAAAAGCTAAGCGGCGATGCAATGGTATTCAAGTACGTTTTTAATATGCAAAAAATGCATTACCAGCACATCACTACTTCCTGACCATGACTACTAAGTGTTCTCTTTAGGCATCCATTGAAAAAGTACTACTGGGTGTGAGCACAGATTTGTCCACCTTCTGAGCATTTCTGCCTGACACACCTCTGACGGTGCCATTGTGCTGGCTGTAGGGTTGTCAGCCAGGAGCCACCTTTCACTGATGTTTCACTCCTTTGGTGATTATAGTGCCAGTGACGTGACAAAAGGGAGGCTTAAATTATGACTTTATTTTGACATGAGTTAGCACGAAAAGAATGGGTGTCTGTGGAAAGCTCTTCTCAAATACACAAGAGGACTCTGGCATGGCCCTTGGAATCTGTTATCTCCTCCTTTAGCTGCACCCGTTTGACAGATAATTATACCTCACAAGCATCCATGTATGTTGCCCAATAGGAATGTTGTCTAACTTCTAGCACCACCTTAGCCAGAGAATGACACATACACCCATTAGTCAAAATAAACATGATCTGGCACTTTATAAATGTTAGTCTCATACTCAATGAGCGCTGTGTGGTCTATGTAGTTTATACTATGAAAATATATGCTACAATCGGTTCAAATGCTTTATCTTTACGGTTGTTTAAGTCAATATAAATGCAACTATTACAGCTGCATGCTGAATGTAGATGTCACCGGTTGAAAGTGATTTAGAAGCCCGTCAGAACGCAGGGTTATCAACACCAGGCTGGCGTGAAGAACCCTGACCTTTAGACTTTCCCTTGGTTTCAGAGGCCAATGATATTCCTTAAAGCACATCCTGAGGATGAATTTTCATACACGGAGCTCTCTTATAGACAGGGCAAAAGGACAGATTAATCTAAGGTTAAACTATACTGTACCCAAGTGAGATTTTAAAGCTTGTTTGAATGAGACATGCTTCTCAAAAAAAGGTCTTGTGACAAGATTAGCCATGACGTGCATAGCTCTTACCATTACAGCTCATATCCATGCTACACTGCATTGTAATGTTTGCAGTGGCAGTGATCTTTGAGAACTCGATGAGGTTTGTGGTCATAGCGTTATTCCAGCACAGGACAACACGATAGCCCTTCGTCTTGTAAACACTTTATGTGGAGCTATAAAGCTGTGGATGTCAACAGCTGAATGCCCGCGATATCTCCCTTGAGCCTTCAATGAAGGCTGTCCGTGGAGAATGCAGGCCCACCAGTCCTGGCATTTCACAGAGCTGATCGGCTTTCATAAAGCAAGCAGTCCCGATTTAGCAACTAGCGGCTACTGTTAGTGGCTGAGTCACTGAGACGCAGGGCAGAAAGCAAAGGAAACCCAATGCACCCAGTGCATGTTAAATATCAGTATTGGGTTTCTAGTTGACCCAAAAAAACATAAACATAAGATGAGGTAATACATAAGATGGGTTAATTTGCTGATGACACATGATGAACCTTCATTACAATGTTTTTTTTTTGTTACTTTGGCTCCAGTAACAGACACATTTTAAGGATAAGGGTTAAACATAACAGTGGACCATGAGATGCTACTTTCTTTCTAACTTTAAAAAAAAAACAAAACCATGACAAACATGTAAATATATCCTGCTGCCTGTTTACCCTGAATTTCAGAGTATCCGTGCTGCTGGTTATTTTTAAGGTGAGGAAAGTTGCCTCCTTCCATCAACACGTTCTAGAAATTTCAGGGCTGCAGAGGATTGTGGTCCGGTCACGGTTTAAAAAGAAACAGCTGGAACCGATTACACAACAGCGAGCCTACGACGTACAGCAAAATGGCAGACAGAGTCCACAAGTAAATGATGTGTTACATTTCTTGGTAGCAAACAGTGGGCCTGATTGTCTTACCTGCTAAAGTGTAATCCATGTCAAAACCAAAGCATTTGATCTTCTCCATTGCCAAACTTCTGTTCACAAATACTCTGAAAAACAGGAATACATAAACGGAATGAACAGGCAGGACATTTATACAAGCAAGAGCTAGGCCGCAACAGACCAGGGCCATATTTTTAGACGAATATTCTCTAGTCATGAAAAAGATCTCCAAACGCCAAAGGGGTAGTCCTTTTTCCCACAGTTTTATATCAGTTCCCTGCTTTTGATGTTGCTGAGCCAAATCCGGAGTAAAGCGCAGCGTGGAAAGAAAAAGATTCCCAGATTCCCCTGACCAGCATACAGATAATCTGTTCTAAGGCTTTCAGGGTATTAAATAAACCCCCCCAAAACAACAGGGTTTACACGCTAAGCCTGATTTCAAATGTCAAACCTGATACACTTGATCCGAAGCTATCCACTGAAGTTAAATCCAAGCATTTTAGCATTTATTTTGTCTCTGCTATGTACTCAACATTCACACCTGCACATTCTTGCACTCCAATTAGCAAATCATGTTGCAGCTGTGCCATGCACAAAATTATACAGATCCAGGTCAAGAGCTTTGGGTAATTTTCACATCATACAGCACAAGAGGGAATAAAAGTAATTTCAATGATTTTGACTCTGGCATGGTTGGTGGTGCCAGACGGTTGGAGTATTGTAGAAACTGCTGGTGTCCTGGGATTTTCACCAAATAGTCTCTAGAGTTTAAAAATAACTCATGCTACAAACAGCATGTTAAAAAAGGCGCAAGTTCTTTAAGCAGAAACTTCTTATTGATGAGAGAGCTCAAAGGAGAATGGCCAGAGCGGCTTCAGCTCACAGGAACACTACGTTAACTCAAATAACTACTCTTTACAACCGTGTTAAGCAGAAAAGCATCTCAGAACCCACAACAGGCTAAACCGTGACAGGCTACAAGTGGAAGGGGTTCCAGTCCTGTCAGCCAGGAACAAGAATCTGTGTCTACAGAGGGCCAAAGGTCACCAAAACTAGGCCGATTGGAAAAACATCACCTAGTCTTATTACTAGTTTGCAAAATCCATCAACATAGCATAGGAACATTAACGTATAACATTTCACGGCAAAAAAAAAATCTGTTTTTGTAACTTTATGTAGTTTCACGTCTACCTCATAACTGCACGCTGTTGGACCTCATCCACTGGCTCACCTTGGAAGATTGGAAAAGTATAGCGCATTTTGATGTCACCGCGATCGCAAGAGTGCTACTCCAAACTGTCTGTCCACACTGTTATGCCTACAACCTGACAATAGCTTGCTTTTTTTGCTTCCTTTGCCATTCAGTCTATCTGAAAACTATTGTGTCTGTTCTGTTGCATTCTCTGTTGTTGGGTCTTTGTTGAGTTAGATGTTGTTTACTTTTACGCAACGACATCTAGAATGGTCAAATGAACTGGCCGATCCCACTGCAGAGAGCACTACTGGCACGACTGGCTGATAAACAAGTGCACCAACAAGCATGTTTTCATATCCTTCTCCCTTCTCCATGTTCTCGAGTCATATATTATTATCACATAGTAACTGTGCTGCAGCATTACTGCTGTCTCTGTACTTTCAGCCTACTGAATTCACTCAGCTGGAGGTGAACAGGGTTGGTCGGATTTGATCTGAGGTTACTGTATTGCATCACATGGCTGACCCGAGTGTACAGATACCGGGACGTAACCTAAGACAATCCAGATAGTAGGGCCACCTTTGAACCTCAAATAGACAGTAAGGTCAGTAGGATCCAAACCAAAAGTGTGTGACAGGTCTGTTTGACGTAGCTCCTTATCTTCTGCCATTATCAGCTGGAAAAAAGGAAGATAATGCCTGGCAAGGTTTTGCTGACACATTAGATATTGTACAGGAAGTCCAAAAGGATACATACCAAAAAATCAAATCAATGCACTGTACAAAACTGTTAGGCACGTGAAAACAATTTTGTAAAAATTTGTCCTGAAATTTCCTAAAACAAAACATCTCAAAGTGTTTAGCTCCTCTTACACCACAGCAATTTGGCAACAAATGCAATTTTTATTGAAGACATCGTGCTTTATCTGTTACATTGTGCATTACATTTTGTAGAATTTCCTTGAGACAAAGTTGCTCCTGTTATCACTTGTTTCATTTCCTTTTTCTCTCGTTAAGTAAATCGTAAAGTTGAACTTTCTTTTATTATTTTTCAAATCATGGTCTCAGTATAAATAATTGACTATTTAATAATATAGCTGTTGCATTGTATGCACTGTAGCTAATACACAAACCAAAGAGACTAATGCAAGACAAGACAAGGTGAAATAATCATAAAAGGGACACTCTACTAAGGAAACTCTAGCAATGCTTAGCAACAAGGCGGAAGAAATGCAGAACGCTAATCAGGGGAGAACTGCAGGACAGGAAATGAGCTAGAACACAAAGGAAGAATTTCAAATGATGGGTCAAGTTATCCTCTGGTGCTCTGGAGGGGAACTGTCCATGGCAGGTGTGACAACAGTTCACTAGATTAAAAAATCCTTTCGTATTTTTAAACTTGATAAAATGTAAACATTTCCTGGCAGACACTTGGACTGAATGCTCTAACTGACTTCATTATTAACACAGCGAGGTCCTTCTTATTTCCATTTCGTTCAAACACTGACTAACTTAGAAGTCAAAAAGCTTCGAAAGTGGACACACTAGGAACTTGGAACAAACATCCCAGGCACTGAAGTAATAGCTCAGCTGGCTCCTCTGGGATAAGCTAAAATAGGATTGCATAATACCTACGGGAGCTGGGCAATTCCCACAGACTCCTTTTCCTCTACACACATCTTCAGTGCGGTTAAATATTCGCATGTCTTATAGGCCCCTAGGTTGGTCTTGTCCAGTTTAGTCTGAGATCCTAGTTTCCTGCCAGACCCTTCTTCCTCTCTGTATTTCACCCAGCGTGGCTGCAGAACTCCTATAATTAGACATCATGGTTGTCTATTTCAGTGTCGAGATTAGAAGTCACAATTTGGCCCACTACCAAAACAGCACCGCTCATCTTCTTCCACATTTATGACGTGGCGTATCGAATGCAAAATGATTGACTGAGTGTTGATGGAATGGTTAATAAAAAACACTGTAAAACATCATTCACCTGACTAGAGTTCTTATGTCAGTGTCATTTCAACGGAACTGACATTTAAAGAGACACCAAACAACAAACTACAGCCAGGTCAGCGAGAACCTATAACTCCTATTCTAGAGATGAAAGGCTGTGCTCGGCTTTGGACAACTGACAACATTGTGCTTCTGGTATGATAACATGTGGCAGCTCGAGCGACCACATCTTCATTAGCGAGCCTATATAATTATACACAGTATGTCCTAAAAATGTAATAAAGCCTCATCAGTGAAACCGGAGAACATGTTCTCTGAAACAAGCCAAGCCTGCTATGTCCTTTGTATAAGATCCAACAACATAAATTCTTTCCATATGCTTCAACTATTCCCATATGGAAAACTCTGGTTTGCTGCTGGAGGATTATTCCGTATGGAGACTGAAGCGGTGCTCGAGGGATATCATGATAATTATAAAGGTCAGTGTGGACAAATCAGAAATACCTTAGCTCGCCCGCCAGGCAGGTAAAAGCTCCGCCAATGTTCTGTCTGCTCAGAAACCTAACTGATTAGCCTAAAATATTATATTATACCACAATGCAGTGATAAATGAAAACAGCCTGGAAGTGAAATCAGCTTGTCCTGCACTACTCAATGCACTCTTAGTAGTCAAGATTTGGTGACCAGAAGGCTGTGAATTCAAATCCCAGGTCTGCCAGAGAGCCACCCTTAACTATATCACTTTTACATCATCATAGATAAAACTTGGTTAGACTTAAATAATAAATTTAAATGTAAATAATGTTTTAAATCTAAACTTTGTTTTAGCCTTTTCCCTGCGGTGTACGAACAGTACAAAAGCTGAAACATTGCTTCACATCATAAAACGCTCAGTGTATCATCAAAGCTGTATTTCACAGATAACTGTGATTTCTTAGCTGGAGCTTGGAAAGAATCCCCCTTTGTACCAAAGTGTGTTCCACAGAAACGTCCTACTGAAATGGATCCAGGATCAGATCTGCATTATGAAAATAACCACATACACTACCAGTCAAAAGTTTGGACACACCTTCTCTTTCATAGGGTTTTCTTTATTTTTTTGTTTTCTACATTGTAAAATAATACTGAGTACCTCAAACTATGAAGCAACACATGTACTGAATTATGTAGTAAACAAAAAAGTGTAAAAAAAAAAAAAAAAAAATATGTTTCATATTTTAGATTCTTCAAAGTCGCCACCATTGAGCGTGATGATATTGTGGGCATTATCTTACCCAGCTGCATGAAGTCGTCACCTGGAATGCTTTTCAGTGAACAGGTGCGCCTCGTTAAACGCTTATTAGTGGCATTTCTCGCCTTCTTAATGCATTTGAGACATACAGTAACTAGTAAATGCTAAATGATAAAAATACAGTATTTTTAATAACAGCCCTATTGAACAGCTGTAGTAATCCATGTAATGTCAACAACCGCTCAACTAAGTAAAGAGAAACAACAGTCCATCATTACTTTAACACATGAAGTGTCTTTTACGTAATAAAAATAAAGAAAAAACATTGAATTAGAAGGTGCGTCCAAACTTTTGACTGGTAGTGTATGTATAACCAAGAAGAAGACTAACGGTGGAAATTTGATTTGAAACTCGATTTGAAACACTACGGATCAAAAAAGTCTACCATGCAAATAAATGTAAATGTACAAACAATATTTTCCGACTTGGATTACTAATAACTTTTGTAAGAATGCTTTTCCACTTGGCTACTGGAGGGCAAAATGCAAAATCAGCTTGGTATAACTGGAACACTATGTAGAAGTATATAATAACTACCAGCACTGTGTGTACCAGTATTTTAGTGCTTCAGTTTAGTCGTTCCCCTTGAGTGTGTATGTTAAACATACAGATAGCTTATATATTAATGGAGAAAAAAAACAATGTAAAATACAGTACTGAGGTGCTGGGCCAACGTGAACCTCCAGAATAGCCTCAGTGAATCTGGATCTGTACTGGAGGGATGAATACCATTGTTTCAAAAGACTGTGCTGCCTATTGTTAGCTACAGGCATTAGCAAAGACAATATAGGCAATTAATTCTAGAAAATAAGGAAATGAGATGGTGGATTTTCCATCCTAACAGTTTATGCCTTCTAGGGAGGTAAAGGAGACGAATTATTTTATCCAGCATACTGAAACATTTTACTGAGGTATGGCCATGAGCACTATTTCTCAATTTCAACACTGCGGTCCAGTGGCTTATCCAATTCAAATGCACAAGGATAGCTGTAGCGTTACGTATGTTTTGAAGCATGAGAATCTAGAAACATGACAGTTTATTTCTACATCGGATGCTTTAAACTAAATGAATGTGATTTATATTCGGTGTAAAAAATATCAGAAAATATCAGAAAATGAAAAAAAATTATATTATTTAGAAAATTATCATTATTATTATTATTATTATTATTATTATTATAAATCTGACTGGAAGCAGTGGGTTTGATGTTAAAATTCTTAATTTTCAATTCTTACTTAATCATTAACACTGTAAAGTGGTATAAAAATTCACAAGTTGTTTTTTTTTAACCTCAGAGATACCCATGTTATTTTTAAATATAAAAATGCAACGCTTCCAATATACCACGTAAACCTAGATATTGTAGAGACATCTTTGAGAATGGTGATGTGATATTTTTGTCATAATGCCCCCCCAAGCCCCAGTGCAATGTATGTTTTTACTTCTTTTGGAAAAGTAGGAGTTTTCAATTTCAGTGACAGTTGTATAAACAGTGTATAAATAGCCAAAAGTACAATTATTTAATCATTTTACACCCCTGACTGTGCTTCATCAAGTTTGTCCATCATGCATACCTATGATATGCCTCGCGTCTGTATTTCTTCATAGCCAACCCGTCCATGTTCGCTGGGAGGTCTGCATAATGCTGAAGGCGGTCGCTCCATGATGTAGTCACCTTTATATCCATTAGGCTCAAAGTTTAATCTGGGGGAAACAAATAAAGACAGATGTTCTTGCTTGTGAAAAGAAGCCCATTAACAGCCAATTTAACAAACTCACTTTGAAGTACTTGGTTTCTAACACACTTCAGACAATCCACAGCCCCAACATGCCACATTTAAATGTGATTACATTACTGTTGAACAAAGGAATAAACGAGCACTGATTAATGTCTTGATCCAAGTTATTGAAATGGAAAATGTCAGGACTTGAAATGTTGAACCAGGCCTCGTCTGCGCTCTTCTTCTCTGAAGTAAACTCAGCCAGGTTGATTAGATTTAAACTAAATCTAATTCTTTACAGGTGAAATCACATTCATGCCCAGTGCTACAAATGGGCATTTGGCTAGTTCTGTAACCCCAAGCTACTTCATCGTATAAGTCTAAAGCTGCAAACTAAATGTATTATCGCAATACAATACAGTGTATATAATCTGAAGTTAGGCTGTCAGCTGGTGGCCCATTTGAACCAAAGTCTGCATTTCGCAGGAAGGTTTCTTCATAAATACTGACGCAAGATGAATGGTGGGCACTGCAACAGCTAAGCTAAGCACTTCTCTGACCCTGTAATTCACGAATGCTGACTTGTACAAACACGCTGGAGGCCTAAGGGCCAAAGGACAGAGATTTCCCTGAGAATGTGAACTAAGGACGCTGCAAGACAAGGCTGTCTGAAATGCACACCAAAGCCCTGACATCATTTCACTCACCCAAGGGCAAACGTGTTTTTCAGGAACAGGAGTCTGACGCTCGCTTACAAATTTTAGCCCAAACTGGAACGACTTGGGAAAAAAACCCTCTTCTCAAAAAAGTAGGCTGTAACTTGACAGGATGGCAGCTTTTTGTTGCTTGAACAAAAAATAAATAGGCCAAAGGAAGCCTGCTGGCAATGTTGCGACCAGAATTGGTGCGCTCTTAGAAAATAGGGTTCTTCACATAGTTTCGGCTACTTACCTGCTTGAAAGTGTACTTCAGTCAGAGAAAAACAGGCATTAATCTGTGACCATTTCTTGTCACTGAAAGGTGGTCATTTAGTACCTTAAGTGTGCATCTGTGACATTTAAAGCTTTACTTTGAAAGGTAATTACAGTCTAATTGTGTACCTTTAAATGCACACTGTTTCAACACCTCCAGCTGAAAGATACATATTAAAGGTACAAAAGATCCACCGAACAAATATAGTTTAGTATCCTTTTTCAAGTCATGAATCACAGTGAGTCACGTCTGTAATATTTACATTTGAAGGACGACAGAATTAGACAGAATGAAGTAATATTGGCCAGGGTTTTATTTTTATTTATTTCATTATTCATGTTATTAAAACCACATGGTCCCCTGTCTATCAAAAGTAAATAAATAAATAAAATACTGAAATTAAAAAAAAAAAAAAAAAAAT
>JAQQZU010000010.1:4428008-4438678 GCA_030068025.1 Parauchenoglanis punctatus
ATATAAGGTGTTTGAAGGTGTTAGTGGAAGGATCAGAGTGTGTATTTCACCAGGACTCCGACAGAGAGCAGCAGTGTACTGCAGTCACACTTTCTCCAGCCCAGACGATGACTTCACAGCTTTGGCGTATGATGGCTAAATTTAGCAACACTAAAACTGTACTATAATGTAACTGCGTATCACTCAGGTGTGTGCCTAAGAAAAACCCAACAGCTACCTTACATATTCTTACACAACACAAATGCACGCAAACTAATGCAATTATTATATTATTATTATAATCTAATTATTAATACTAATGATGATAAAGATGAACTTACAACACGAGGAAAGAATATAAAACAGTTTATTATCAGTGCAACTGCATTTATTTACAGAATACATTACGTATTTTTGCAGTGTATTTTTACAACTAGAGAATGCCTAGATGTCTTTGGATCTAGTCTGCAGAACCTTTTCATGTAGCCTAATAAAATGTCTCTTGTGGTGGTGGTGATGTTGCATGGATGCTCCTCGTGGACACCACAGAGGCAGAGAAACGATGAGCATTTTTTTTTCTTTCTAGCTGACATCAGCACTGCGCCAAAACGGACAGTTCCATCCTGCCTCCCCTGCTCAGGCTTCATGAAGCGACTCAAATACGCAAACCACGTCGAGCTGAAACGCTTCCAAAAAAAAAAAAAAGTTAATGGAGCTTGTTTTTTGTTTTTGTTTTCTGGCGTGTTTCCCATAGAAACATCTTCATATGGGTGTGAAGGTACAGCCTATAAGTAGGGTGACATCGATTGGGACGGTCCTGCTGCTGCTGCTATAAAAAGGAGGACACTCTGCAGCTTGAGTTCCGCTCCTTCCATCCTCAAACGCCAAAATGAGTTACGGGTCCGACGTCTATTCTTCTTCATCCTACCGGAAGATTTTCGGAGACTCTCCGCGTTTCTCGACGTCCCCGTCCAAAATGAGTGGTCCCCGAAGCGGCTACCGGTCCGTGTCCCTGTCCAGGACCACCAGCTCGAGCATGGGCTCCTATAAGCGCGCCGGGCGCACCGGCTTCTCATCATCGTCCTCTCCGATGGGGATGGATACGTTTGACTTCGCGCAGAGCACTGCGTTGAGCAACGAGCTCAAGATCATTCGCACAAACGAGAAGGAGCAAATGCAGGGCTTGAACGACCGCTTCGCCACGTTCATCGAGAAAGTGCGCCACGTGGAACAGCAAAACAAGGGGCTGGAGGCCGAGCTGGCGGCGCTGCGTCAGCGTCACGCGGAGCCGTCGCATCTCGCCGATCTCTACCAACAGGAGATACGGGAACTGCGTGCACAGCTGGAGCAAGTGTGCTCCGAGCGGGAGCGCGCTGCGCTAGAGCGCGACGCCGCCGAAGAGGAGCTGCACAAGGCTCAGGAGCGCTGCGAGGAGGAGGCGCGAAGGCGCGACGAGGCCGAGCGCACGCTGCAGGCTTTCCGCAAGGATGTAGACGACGCGTCTCTGGCGCGCCTAGACTTGGAGAGGAAGGTCGAGTCACTGCTGGACGAGATCGGCTTCCTGCGCAAGGTGCACGACGAAGAGGTGGCCGAGCTCACCAGCGTCATCCAGGCGTCGCAGGTGTCCGTGGAGCTTGAGGTGGCCAAGCCAGACCTGACCTCCGCTCTCAAGGAGATCCGCGCGCAGTACGAGTCGCTCGCCTCTAAAAACCTGCAGTCAGCCGAGGAGTGGTACCGCTCCAAGTTCGCCGACTTGAATGAGCAGGCGAGCCGCAGCAACGAGGCGATCCGCGCCAGCCGTGAAGAGGTCAACGAGTTCAGGCGTCAGCTGCAGTCCAGGACCATCGAGATCGAGAGCTTGCGCGGCACCAACGAGTCCCTGGAGAGGCAGATCCGCGAGATGGAGGACCGGCACAACCTCGAGGCCATCGGGCTTCAGGTTAGTTACGACCCTTTTTGCCTATTTCGCAGGATAATACGAGAAACATTAAATCTTTTTTTTCTCTCTCTAATCTCTAATCCCTCTAAAGGTCTTTAAATCCGCGTTCGGATAAATTTCAAGAGGAAAGTTAATAATCACTATATGGTTAATAATCCTTATAATCTTCTCCTCTGTCCATGGTCCTGAAAGCAAAAGTAAATGTGATGTTTTAAAACCACTACGTTTATTCTCCACATTATTATAACAAATGTTTTAGTCTAATGATGTGTTCCCAACTTGAAAAATCCTTATTTCATTCGTATTATTTTTGTTTCCATCTTCTACATTTAACGGTGAAATATGCACTGTAATTACTTATGTAATGCTGATAAACTGTGTCTATTTTAGTATCCACTTCAGTGATCAGTTTTATTATTTCATTTACTAATCCTAAAGCACACTGTTCAGTAACTATTATGAATTGTTCAGTAAATCCAGTGAAAATGTGGTTATGCGAGAGAAAAATGTGCCTCTCGACGTGCTTGTGGGGTCTGGGAGTGTAAGGGGTTAATGTGCCCCACCCAGTTTAAAATATACCCCTCTCTAATGTGTCGAAGGCTTTCATCAGTGCGTCTAACATTCAAATTTGTACAAATGTAAATAAATGTGATACATCCTAAGATTTTTTTTAAAGATTTTTTTATCATTTTAACATTTTTATTTTTATTTTTGTGCAAATAATTCTTGGTTAAATTTCTCCTCAACCAGGAAGCAATTGGTGAGCTGGAGAATGAGCTAAGGACCACTAAGAGCGAGATGGCTCGTCACTTGAGGGAATACCAGGACCTTTTGAATGTCAAGATGGCCCTTGACATAGAGATTGCAGCTTATAGGTAAATAGAGAAACCCTTTATATCCTTTTGAATAGTAATATTGATAATGGTGAATTCCCACCTTTCTCTTACGCTTTACCTCCCCCCCCCCACACACACTCATTTTTCTCTAAACCCCCCTCCTCCCTCATTATAACCCCTTTCCATTTTTTCATCATACTTTTCTCAGGAAACTTCTGGAAGGAGAGGAGACCCGCCTAAGCACAGGCATCACCTACCCCATTCCGGGCTCCATCTCTGGCACCCAGAGCTACAGCTACCAGAGTCGTGTCTACACGAGCTCTACCAAGAGCACCAAGAAGGAGAAAGGAGACGATGAGGAAAAACCGAGCGGTGGGATCGACAACTCCGCTTCCAAGAAGGCTGAAAAGCATGATTCTGGAGACGTCGATGTAATCACCTCGAAAAACTAAGTCTCATCTCACTCCTTATTTCACTCCCCCCAATAGTCTTCTCCACTAGGAATGTCTCAGAGAGGAATCCAGTGTATCTGTGTATCAGCTCTCTCTTTCTTTCTTTACTTATCGAGTACAGCACTCTCAGTAACAGGGCGTCTGTCCCCTTAAGATAGACTGCACACTCTTTAGGCACAGTTCACTCCTTCTCTCTGCTACTCTTACTTGTTAGCTGATCAGGTCTGCGTTGTTCTGCATAGGCGTTGTCTTAAAAAACCCTTAAGTGCACTAACACAGGCTATGCTCATCACATTCTGGAAAGCTTATGTGCATGTGTAAACATGCACAGTCCATTCTGGACAAATTCTCAGTCTGTTCACAAATTTTTCAATCTTCAATATTCAATATCTCACCACTTGACCATCCCCATTTTTTGTATGCCAGGGGTATTCAACTCAGATTTGTGAAACTTTTGTGACGTTTTGCTTCACATTGGTGCTTCATGTTACCACTTTTGACTAGGGGCACAGACTCTGAACAGGAAAGGCACATCTGTCTTCTCTGTCCAGTCATGTTTAAAGTACGTAAAAAGTCTTCCCTTCCTCAATAAGCTGCCTTTAGCCAAACAACTGAGATAAATGCTTGTGATTGAATAAGCCCCAACAGAAGATCTGCTACAGAATGCTGGTTCATGTTAAAAAAAAACTACGCTTGGTTCTGCTAAAGTGAAATACTTTGATATTGATCCACCAGTTGACAACCCCTGCTGTACGCCATGGCAATACTTTTCCTTGCGTATTCTTTCTGTAGTCTCGTATATTTTGTTACATCCAAAGGTCCAGTCGTACTACTCTTCCTATCATTAGCTGCATTTGATTCTTGATCATGTCCACACACGTGTGCATGGTAACATCGCATCCCAGATCACTTTCTCAAAACCTATTGCCAAAGCACGAAATTCCTCTCCAAGACTAATCATGGTGCCAATTTGATTCTCCCCTGCTTGAAAATGAGTTGAGTGCAAGCAGCAGCTAATATTAATGCATGAACCTTGTTCCCTGTTTGCATGGTAAGTGTACATGAGCCATCCAGCAATCCTTTATTGCCATGCAGTTCATTTCCCATCTCAGTCATCCTGCTGTCTATCTTGTACTGAATCACAGTAGAGAGTATCAGCTAATTAGTGCACAATGCTGCTTGGTATGCGTGATGGTAACACATTTTTAGTCAAGATTATTCAGGACATGAATGTATTAGAAGGTTACTTAAGCTAGGTTTGGGAAACAAACACAAAACATGGTAAAGAGTTTAAACAGACACTCCCAAGTGGCATTTGCCCAGTCATCAGGAGATCGCAAGTTTGAATCCCGGTGGTGCCACAGTCATCCGTGGCCAGAAAGCAAGGGACCAAAATTGGCTTTGTTGTCTGGATGGGAGGGACTGCATACTCTCTCAGCCCTGTCAGTCACATTGACACTAGCCAATCTTAGGCTGTGAGCTCATGTATGTGGAAGAGGTAGATAGTGCATTCCTCAGAATGTGTTACATTGCACTGTGGTAGCTGTCATATGATGTGGAAACCTAGCTGGTGGGTAGGAATTGGCAGGTGACCAAATTGGGGACAAAAATGGGTGAAAAATAGTGTTCAAACAGTAATGGTGAAAGATAAAAACTTGATTTTAAGTTTGAGAACAAACATGTTAAAAAATTAGCACAAATGTAGCATGGGCTAATGAAATGAAATACATTATTTAAATAGGAATGTTACATGTATACACAAATGTACCATTATCCATAATCGACCCACAACAAAAACACACAATATGGCGCACCTCAAAAAACCACAAGCCATTCTCAACAACCTCACTTTCTAATACAAAAGGAACATAATTTATATGGAATGGCTCAGACTAAACCTATACTCTTCAATACAACTTTTCAAATATGTCCAGACATAGACTTAACATTGATGCACAAAGCAAAGCTTTCCTTAGCTATCAGTTGGCATTAATTAACTAAAAATCAGTGCTAGGATGAACCTTTTCTAATTTTACTTGATCACTGCCAGGTCTTGACACCACTTGCCTCAAGGCATTATAGGCCTGACTTACTGCACTCTTCACTGTGATCAAATCAACTGTACTGCAGCATGTTGTAGAGGTTTACCTTTTACGCTGGATAGTCTGTGGAGAAACTGATGGTAAAAAACTTGGTAGCTTGCGTATTTTGGAATAATCCAATCGGTTAGAAAAAAGTAGGTAATGCAGGTAAAAAGTTTATAAGAATTGTTCTGGCCAATATTGAAGTTTGTCCTTCCCTTTTTTTGGTGGGTCCCACTGTCATGTACTGGTTTAAGTGTTTCCTGTGCTTACCCACTTCATTTAATCAATGAATCATCTGAGAACAAGCTAGAACAAGTGCGTTTGCACAGGGGAAAAAACAAAAAAAATGTGCTATTTGTGGATTTCCAAAACTGCACATTTTTGGTCTTAAACATAAATGATAACTTTTCCCAAGACACTTTTCACCTTTGGATGTCTACGCAAATAATAATATGTGGAAGAAGAAACATTAATATTTCGAAAGCTTCACAACATGCTTAAGCTGAAAAACACAGCCGACACAAATCCGATGAGTAATCTTTATCAAATACAAAAGGCACAAGTCAACGTTCCTTAATGCTGTAGTTTATCAAATTGCCTTAAATCACCAGCAGCTTAATTGCTGAGGCTATCAGTGTGTGGGTTTGTGTGTTGTTTCTGCTACGAATGTGCTCCGTTGATTGTTGTCTCTCTAGATACTACAATGCTATAATGAATAACTTATAAAATGATGTCTGTAGGAATTGAATGTAGTTTATGCACTCTTGTCTTTATCCTTTATCTTACTGCTGTATCACCAATGACCAATAAAGACTTAGCATTATGAAGTCCATAATTGCTGTCTGTGTTATGTTTTCTTCCCAAAATATTTATTACACCCTTAATTTCAGTTCCACCAAAAATGATACCAAATGGTGCCACATATAAAGAAATCTTGGCTGTGGGAGTGATGCTATCTTTAGCCATTAGACAATAAATTGAAAAATTGTAGCAGACAAAATAGATATCACAATCAGTCTTTGCTAGTATTCTTGCAAATACTTTAGTATTAAAGTATTAAATTTCTGTATGCAATGTCTAATTAACCTTGCACAAATGTGCATACTAAACTAAAATGTGAGTCTTTTAATGTAGTTAGAATAAAAATATTTATTTGATTGTGAAGATGGCTATTAAGAGAAATAATTTTACTGAACAATTTGTTGGAAAGTCATTTATTTATTGGTTAATCAAGATAATACCATGAAAAAAATAAAAATAAATGTAAAAATAATTGTATGCTATTTTAAGTATAATATCTAACGTGAATCCAGCAGTGATCCACAGTTTGGGAAATTACCCTTTTATATCATTCTGATTAGGGACAGAAATGAAAATAAACATTTATCGAATGCAGGTCATCAACCAAGTTTTGGTTCTGATTACATAAAAAACAAATTTTGTGAGAAATGGTTTTAAAAATATGAATGTGTTTCCATTCAACTGTTACAAATGGTTTGATGTGTTTCCAGTCTAGTGTGGTTTGTAATGTTTATAAAGGAAATCTTTAAAATGTCTTATAGTTGATGGGTTTGGCTCAGATATGGTGACTGCCAAAGCCAAAGCACATGATTTACATCGTTTTGATCCTCATCAAACCATTCAGAGAGCTCTCATGCCCGGTGGATGGGGTCAGGTCATTCTGGAAGAAGCATTTCAACACACTATAAAGGTCAGCAAAAATGTGTATAGATTTTCAATGACTCTTCGCTCTAAGGGACAAGTGAACACAAACCAGCAACAAGCCTACAGCATAACAGAACCATCAGGTTTTCCTTAAATCTGTATATCATCTTATAAAGAAAGAACAAGTGAAATAGATAACAATAAACATGACTTTATTTCCTGATATGTTCCTGTGCTAGAGAAGAATGATTATACTTAATCAGGTCTTCAATTAAACAAAACACAAAGGGATCGAACAGGCTGACCTCCTTTTCTCTGTAAAGCTTTAAAAACCTTCACGTCTGAAAAATACACACACACACACACACACACACACACACACACACACACACACACACACGCTCACCCTCAACCGCACCCCTATGTCCTACCAATGACGACACATGCTGGCATGAACACATTTTGCGTGCACACACACACAGACACACACACACACACACGTCCTGTGGGAGTGCTGAGGTTGTGACGCATGCCGCAGTTTGTCAAAGATTTATACCCCTGCAGTGCTACCAAGCTGCAGGGAGAGTTCCATGTGCACACACACACACACACACACACACACACACACACACAAACACACACGACCCTGAGCTGCTCAGCATGGAAGTGAAATGTTTTTCTACTTTGTTTAGTGTGTGTATGCATGTGTGTGTGTGTGTGTGTGTGTGTGTGTGTGTGTGTCGTCTTCCTACCTGATATCATCTTACAGATCTGAAAAAGCTCTTCTCGCTGATGGCTAGTGTAGGAAATTTCATGCGAATTCTCAACCTAGGCAACACAGTCATGATTGTGACACTGATTCATTCATTAAGCAGAACAGAAAGATACATTTCTTAACGCAACAGCACATATACTGGATATAAAATTCACATCCATTTCTCATCCATACTATCCTGCTCAATCTACGCCTGCATGACAAGCACAGAAAAAAACAGGCTGCATTATCATCTCTAAGTTTCAACTCTTTTTTTAGCACCACAAAAGTGCCAGATGTTGACCCTGTGACTAAAAAAATGGAATATTAAACTCTTTATTGATGTCTACAACAACTAATCCTCCCTGCTGTCACTGCTTATGACTGAGCACCAGTGTTAGCTAACATTAGATAATATATGATATTTTATATTGGTAATAAAATGCCAAGCCAACATTGGAAAGGAAAGGCAGACTATAGTTAACCAAACTGTAACTTAAAACAAAGGTTAGAAACCAGCTAAGGTAAAAGCGTTCATTCATAGACACTTAATCCAGACAGTTTGAAGGAAAAAAAACAAGCTAATTAACCTACAGATGTCTCCATTGGCTTGCATGACACTCAGAGCATAGATTTAAGAATACGAACCACTAACGTCAAGATTAAGAAATGGTATGGTCCACTTTACGATCTGGAATCGTATTGCAATATTCTTCCAGGCATGAATATGTGAAATATATTGTAATAATTACAATTCTGGGTAAAAATGGATATATAAATGTTTTGACCCCTTGAACTGTTGTTTTGGGGAGGTCCAAATCTTCATTAGCGGGATCAGACTCTCCAATCCCCCAGTATTTTGAACCCAGAGTTCAATATCAATCAAATCCAGAGCCTGAGCCGACCTCAGTTATGTTGATTTTGGATGTATGTTTAAGGTGGTCATCTTTGTGAACAATCTACTTATTGCCACTCTTTAACCTCCAAGGTTTGCGATAAAATATCCGTTTAATTTCAAGAGTTCAACAACGTGACTAAACTATGAAAGTTTACTGGTTTTCTCCCAGGGTAACGGGTGACCAAAATTTTGCATGTTTGATCAAAGGTAAAACTACATTTTGGGTGCTAATAGCGAAATTCCCAGATGACAGTTGGGATAAATAATTCATGCAGGTAGTGATCATTTGTCTGAGATTCTGCAGGAAGGTTAGACAAAGAGGACACACAGAACACAATGGCTCTGAAATTCTCTCTTAAAGTCAGCAAAGTGTTAACTGGGTTCCAGGCACTGTTACCTAGGATACTGTTGCCAAGCCCATCTTAGTGCCCCGTCAGTCGCGAGGGAATACACATTTGCACTCACTCTCACACACTCCCGCACACACACATACTTGTTTAACTAACTTTGTGAGATATTGAATATAAATCATTCTATATCTTCTCTTAACTCCAATTCTAGTCACAATTTTAGTATAATACTGAAAATCAGATGAGCTGAGGTTTTTCATGGTGGTCTGTGGAAGAGCAATGATCTAAGTAGGTTTAAGCAAAAGATGACTGAGAAAAAAACTATTACAATATCCATTTTGTGCTCGTATAGTTGTTCAACCCTTCAGCTGGACTTCATGACCATTAGTTATGCATACACAGACTGTTATTGTGTCCTCCCCAGGAAAATTACATGATGAAACTGTTTACACAGATGAATGACAGCTGACTGTGAGCTTTCTGACAGAGAAACAGTAAAAAAGGAAAGCCTCATCCGCTTTCAGCTCCCACACGCTGCACACTCCCTGAGGCTGATTAGCATGTGCATGTAGGTAAAAGTCAAAACAACATTTTTGGGAAGTTATTTCTGGAAATGTTGCATCTGTCTCCATTTACCCCCAGGAATGCCAACGTCTTCAGCAACTGTATTTCATACAGTGTTGTCATAGAAAAAATTAAAAACAAAACAGCCTGAAAAATAAACAGACAAACACATGACCTATAAACATTAAGCTTTAATTAAGCTATAATATTTCACTTATTACACATATTAATTATATACTTAAGAACATTTCTTCACTGTAATAAAAAATTGAAGGTGAACTATTTGGGCGATCCCATGATTACCCCTTATAACTCTTAAAAAAAAATTTGGAGCATGATTTTCAACATTACATCTAAACTATACAGTAAATAGCTCTATTCCACAACTGTAGTAATCCATATTATGTCAATTAAGGAGAGAGAAATGACAGTCCATTGTTACTTTAAGACATGAAGTGTCTTTAAAGAAATAAAAAGAAAGTAAAACCACTGAATTAAAAGATATATACAAACTTTTGGCTGGTACTGTATACTTGCCAATCAAGTATGCTGGTGCTACACTTTAAAAAAAAAGGGTACTAAACTGTATCTTTCCTTGTCACTGGGGTGGTACCCTCAGAAGTAAACATTTTGTATGTTTAGTATTAATTTTACCTAGAAAGGCACATATGGTGTAACTTTATAGCTAAATCCTAAAAACAAATTAGGACAAATTAACTTCACTACATCAACAATACCAGCAGGTACAAAAGATACAAAAATCACCTTGATGGTATCATTCCTGCAACAAGTAAAGGTAAAGTTTGTACATTTGTTTCTGGTAGTGTATATGTCTAAAACTGAGATCTACAAAAAATAAAAGGAAGACAAGAATAAGATTAAAAATTAGACCAGATTTAAAAATTTTAATTCTTTTTTTTATTAAACTAAAATTAAAACTGAATAAAACAAAAATTAAAATGAACACAACAAATAATGTTCTCAAGGAAAGGACTGAAAACAAGAACAATCCTTAGTCAATCTAGTAGAGATTACAGCGGTGTTGTTCATGTTTGTTTATTCAGCACCTGCAATCCATCCATCCATCCATCCATTATCTACACCGCTTTATCCGTCTGGGTCGCGGGGAAGCTGGAGCCAATCCCAGCA
>JAQQZU010000010.1:4438778-4454023 GCA_030068025.1 Parauchenoglanis punctatus
CCAACTGCAGAGAAGATTAGAAAATGTGTAACATTCTGAGGGGGGTCACATGCCTTTCAAAAAAACTGCACAACATTATGGAAAATTATAAGTATCCATGATCTCAGCTTTCACTGTTATGCTGGTGAAGTTCTGTTAAATTTAAGTGCAAATTCAACCACAGTTTATAATATTAATTTTCACATCATGAACCAATACAGATATTGACTGTATGATGAGGCTGTGCCTCATTTGCAGTGGCTGCAGGTACGATATTTGCATTTTCATTTATGTTAACAGTAACATGTTTATGTAACAGGCTCTTTTCTTCAAAGTGATGCAAATCCAGGCCTAAAGCCTAGCGAGATTATTTTTAAATGTAATGTTAGTCTACCCAAGAGTTGGAAAACCAAATCACCATTGATTATCACTGACAGTTTTTGAGTTTCAATAAAATCTTACCACTTCTGTGTTAGATTTCCACCCTTTTTTTCCTTCTTGTTTTCTTAGAAAAGATGCAAGCAGGCAGAAAACGTAAAATTGGATAAGAGTTTCTTTATTGCAGCTTCAATATACATACAGATCAATCTCCAACTCTATAAAACCCTCCTGTCAGTGTGGAATAAGGGCCAACTTATAGATAAGCTGCCCAAGTCACCTAATTACCACATTTCCTTTTCTCTCCTGTTCCTAAAATATACAAGACACATTAAAATCTACATGTGTGCAGTATATCTTAAAACTGGTGTGTGAGAGACCTCTAGTGGGAGCTATGAGAATCTCCTAGTTTGGCTTTGACCTTACCCTAATTCTATTCATTTAGAATTACAGCCAGAGAGGTGTCTTTTTGTACATGTCTCTTAGTCTTATGTATCCCATATGATAATAAAATATATAGGGGAAAACTGCAAAACATATTTGGTGACATTTATGGAATGTGAAATTTATCTGAATCTGAATTTAAAATGTAAAAATCTGATTTTTGTACCCTAACCCTAACCCTAGGCATTCCTGGGCACCTTCAGGAGGACAGCCCACTGGGAGAGATGGCCCCACAGTGAATTGGGCTCAGCTTCTAGCTCCACTCCTTACCTTGGAGGCCTAGCAGGCCTACCATGCCCTCCCAGCTAAGGAGGCCTTCAAATAATCCAGCCTGGAGGCCAAGATTCTTGGTCCGGCCTGTCCTCCAAGCCAAGATTCTGCTGCGGCCTGTCCTCCAGCTGAGACACCACTGCATTTCACCACTGGACATATCAGAGGGACCACTATCCTCAAGCCCAAATGGTTGACCTGCTCCAGACAGCCTGCCACTGGCTCCAGCCTGAACAACTTCCAGCAGAAGAAGTTCTCCGGTCCAGGGCCTGCCCACGGAGGAGAAGAAGAAGGTGGGGAAGGCCCCAAACCCCACAGAAGTTGGTGGAGTTTAAGTTAGAGTGGTGGATTTTAAGTTAGAGTTTCCTCTGCACACCATGGTTATCACTCCCCATTATATCCCCAATGAAGGAGGCTTATTGTTTTCCTTTCACCTTTGTTTTATGAATCTGTGTGTTGCCTTCTGCTTCTGTGCCCCTCACAATTTAAGGATCTTCAGTGCTGGAATATGTCAGACTAAGTGAGAATGAGACTATGTCTTTATATACTCTCAGGATTGGCTATGGTTAATATTTTCTCTGTTAACCATATTTAGCTAGCTCACTAATATACTGTCAAATTTGTTTAGATTTGGGGAGGTTAGGGTGGGCAGGGCCGGGCCTTATCAACTCAAACTTGGCTGTTGTGTAACAGTCAAGTAATTCAACTTGACATCACTCTGGCTTACTCGTTTAGAATTAATCACATCAACATATGGAGTTAAACCACAGCTAAGAAGCCATTTCATGGGGATTTAATTTATCTACTAACTCAGATACATGCACCGTCTGAATCTCTTCGTATGTCAATCCTTAAATTTATTTAATTATTTCCAGCCCATTTGCTGTAAATACAAGCTTTTATGCTTAAGAAGTAGCATATTGTGAAGGCTGTCTCACTAGGTCACTAAACCCATTATTAAAGGCTCGAAAAAGTCTTACTCCCTCCCAACTAAAATTCATGAATACCTACCTGCCAGCTCCATGTTGTGTGACCTTTTTTTAATGTCTTAAAACACACGGCACACAAGTCAAGCACTCCCAACAGAGCTGTGTATCCGCAAAAAACCACCCAGTTAGTGGTACAGCAGATAAAAGCACTGCTGCAGCTGGTTGTCCTTCATGATGAAGCACCCTTTCCATCATTGCTGGTGACAGGCTTTACTATCCTCCCATATTTATCCAAACATCTTCTCTTCAGGACATCGCTGGGGGAACACTTAATGTACCCTGAGTGTGAACTCCTTGTCACCTGCTCGCTCATGGAGCTTTACAGTCACTACTATGAGACAGCCGAGGGAAGTAAGAGCGAGCACAGGGAACATGTTAATGTATAGCTTCTCTTTGTAACTCAAGCCTTTTGTGTGACAATAGAGGAGACAGGCGTGAAGAGGAAACTGAGCCGGTGTTTGTACAGAGTCAGTTCATTATAACAAGAAGAAAGACTTTGGGATTCATCATTGTCTTATTTGTTTCAATGTGCATGTGTGTGAGAGTACTTAATAAAGTTTGGTGGTGGTGTGGTTCAGGACAAAACTAGAGTTAGACAGTCAGGTTTAGTAAAAACATTGATGCGCTTTCAGGGTTTTATGAGCTAATTTATGCACACACACACACACACACACACACACACACACACACACACACACACATACACACACACACATACACACATACACACATACACACACACACACTATCAAGCATAAGGTGTAAAAGGCTGAACACAGAGAGAAAAGGAATAACAACAATAACTCCATTTAACAGCATTGTGATTGATCGCTGCTTGACAGGCGCAATGTAGCAAAGTGCCAAAAAAGAAATGTGCATCTTTATATATCAAGCATGTATTTCTGTCATTATGGAGACCTTTGGAGCCTAACACACACACAAACACACACACACACACACACACACACACACACACACACACACACACACACACACACTTTATAAATAATAAATATTAGGAATTGAACTACTCCTAATATTTACTGGTTGATTAATTTTTTATTCCATAGTTAAAGCAAAGTCTGTTTCAGGATATGGCTATTTTTATGCTGTTTTATTTCTCGTGTCAAGCTGCACTCTAATTAACAGTGAAACACAAGCTACACATGACATTTCCAGCATCAGTGCTTTTTAGCCTACTCTGTTAACGTTGAAAGTAAATAAATTGGTGCAATAAATGTGCAAAGACATAGCTGCAAGCAGCAATAAAGGGGCCAAGCACACAACCATGGAACAAATGCTATGGAAAGAATTTCAGAAAGAAGACATACAAGAAAATATGGACATGTGAACATAGATCATACACCAGAACACTAAAATTAAAACTAAAACATTCAATAAAAACCGCAGTTTTTGCTCATTGCAGTGCCCCCCAGTGGACAAATTTCACAAGATTTGGTCGATATCTGCAGGAGGTGGTCGTTAAAAGCTTTGGTACGTGGTACGTCAAAGCATTGCTGAGGTATGGTCCTGATGGACGGCTTCACCATCAATTTTGTTTGGCAATGACAGACAAAAGGCCTTGAAAATTAAAAATACCTTTGATACCTCTTATGAGGCTTGATACAAAGATTAGCTTTGACAAATTTGAGGAAGATCATCTTTGAAAAAAATTGTGGCCTATGGAAAATTCTTACATTTTCTATAAAATCCAGTATGGTGGCCAAATCAACTAAGTGGACATGAAAGTTCCAACGGGTCAGGCAGGGGACAACCCTTGGTATTAGAGGACACATGAGTTCTTTCTCTAAGACAAGCCTATCAACAGTTATTAGACAAAACACAATATTGCAGCACCCCCTAGTGATCAAATGATATCCTAGCCTTCCTCAGAATTTGGTCCCAAGTCATAATCTATATTTATGGATTGCATAGTGATGCAGCCGTTGACTCCAGACGCACTCTTACGCACAGTGCTGGTCACAACAGAATTCACTCTGCAGCAGAGGAAGGATTTAATTTCAATTTAATCTAAGGTTAAAGAATAACAAAGATATCTACAAGCGGAATTCCTTTGGATCTGGCACGAATAGGATTAAAAACATTTTATGCATGCATGTCCACATCATGCACGCAATATCAAAGTGGAATATCAGTCATAGCAAAGTGGAAACAGGCCATTAAAGGCAAATTTGGATGAAATGTTTTGCTTGAAAAGTGTGCTTGTATGAGATAAGGCTGAGATAAGCCTTGATGCCATGGAGAGAGAGAATTAATATGGTCTGATCTAACGAAATGTTTTACATTACCAACACAATGCAGGACACACAATGAAATTAATTAATTTAGGTCATCAAAACATAACTTTGTGAATGTGTACCAATGTACACAGTTATAACAGAATATAGTGCAACAATACTTAAACAAATATCCCTGAAATATCTAGAAGGGAAACTAAAAGTACATAAACATGTCACAGAGTAACACCCCCACCCCCACTTCTTTTCCTTTTTTTATGCAGAGTGTAGTATTGTGTGAGTCTGTGTCAGGAGACAATAATGAATGAAATGCACTGACCCTGAAAATGGCATTTATAAAGAGAATGAAGAGGGTAAATCAATCTTCTGTATAAGGTATGTGTCTCACACACACACTCAATTTGGGCAGAATGGCCTTTGAAGACAGGTTTATTGTAAACAGTACATGTTAAATTTTTATCCAGATTGTAGAAGTTTTTTCTACAACATACTGTTACATCGTATTAGATCGAAAAACTTTTCTCAGTTGTTTAACATATATGCCAATCGATCACAAAAATGACATGCACTCCTATGATAAGTTTCGAAGATTCATAGCATAGTAGACTGAAGTCCATTGTAAATGATGTATATTACATTTTTAAATGGTTATTAAGGTATTAAGAGTTTATTTCTCAAAATCATCTTTTTTTCATATCATCTTATAAATGCTGTAAATCATTTAAAGTTTTTTTACATTCTTGTTATTGTATAAAAATGTTTTCGTCAGAGAGTTTTGGATTGTTATTAGATGCAAAGTTTTATTAAACTGCAGTCAGATTCAGTAATTATTATAATCAGTGAGAGAAATCCCAATCTAAGCTAACTTATACATGCACTTAGAGCTTATTGATATAAGTAGCCTACATGCATCAATGTTCAAAATTGGAGTCCAGTTTCCAATGCGAAAGTGTTCAAGGTGGAATAAAACAAATGACCACTGAGATTTTTTGGAAATTTTAGCACTTATTGGAGGTATAGGCAAAACACAGATACCTATACCTATATCTTTACCTATAGATGCCTGAATCATGAAGTGGGTCTTTATTCCACAATATCAAGAAGTTTAATGAAGGAAAAGACAATCTTAATCCCAGGCTGTTAGCAATGGGTTGATTGACTGCTAAGATTTTTATATCTTCATTCATCTCAGTGTTAATTTTGTCTGTAGGTATTCTATGACAACCATTTATTTCATGCCTAAATTGTAACGACAATGTAAAGGAAAAAAATATTTGATAAAGAAAATTATGGCAAAATCGCTGTTCATTATGAGCTGACAAGGAAGGACGAAACAAAATAGCTGGCTCTGTTTGGGCGGACAACTCAATGGCATTTTTACAGCCAGGAGAAATATACTTCAGCAACATTTTATATTAATAATATATTTATTATCGATTACTTTCCCTGTTTCACATTTCTGACCATAGTTGGGAAGCGAGGCAATCTGGATGGTAGCATCCAGAACAGCTTGGTAACAGTTTTCACAATGCTCCTGGATTCTAACAGGTATAAGAGTCAGGACACACACACAGCGCAGGTCTGAATGAAGCAACATCTTTATATGAAAATAGTGGTCATCACCATCACAGAGTACAAAATGCCTTCTTCACTCAAGAACTATCAAAACAGTAACGGAGGCGTGGCCAACTCTATGTGACTTCTGCATAGCAATAACACCTCCATTCCATCTTAAATCTACATTATACAAGAAGTATCAAGAAACTGTCTGGGAAAATTAGACTAAAATTCAAACCCAGTTCCACTGACTAAACCTTGACTAAAACAAAACAAAACAAAAAGACTAAAATGTCACTAAGTGATTAAAGGCTAAAACTAAATTTAAAATTCTTGTTCAAATTAACATTGCTTCATCTGAAATCTGTCAAAATCATTAGCATTTGTTATTATTCCTACAACTTTTTGTTATATTGGTTTGCTTGCCATGTCATATTCGATGGATGATGAAAATGAGCCACTCAAATCTTGCCTATAAGATTTGTCACAACCTAGACAATTCCATCTCAAGCTGATTTCTTGGAAGACTCATTTCTTTAGGTTTGTTTCATGGCATGTCCCATATACGTTCCATTTAATTAAACTGTTAATATAATTTATTAAAATGCAAGTTAATTTTCTTTTTCTACAACAACACCTTATAAGCTATTCAACGTTTCAGATTAACCTTGTAAAAATAGGGGACGGAAAATTAATTAGCCAGATCACATTGTGTTCACATTCTAATCACAGAAATTTAGTGATCGTTAGAAGTTGAAGCCACTTAATTGTAAGGCGTATAAATGCAAAATCACAGCAGGAAGAGTTACTCAATGAGAGGGACTCATTGCCTAGAAGGATGTGCCGTAATTGCCTATAATGTGAATGATCTTTTAATTTCAAAGGTTAACAAGGCATATCATGTAACATCTCATCAGAAATGGGAAGGGTTGTTTTTGTAAATTGATATTTTCTGTTTAATGTTATAGGGAAGTGCAGTTCTGTGGCTCAACATATACATGGTTCTGCTGTCTTGGCTGAGATTTGTGTTATTTAATGCTGCACATACTACTCAGATGTTTCTAAGGATATTGTTTATTTGGACTAATAGGGTGCTTCTGCTGAAAATGGCTCTAATTTACATCACTTTCTCTTTAGGGGGAAATGTCTTATATCCAGTAATGTTCTTTGCTGCAGATCATTAAGCACTGAAAAAAAAAACTGAATTTGCCTCCAGTTTTCTGTTCATCTGCTCTTGATGAGCTTTTGCCATGAGTAATGTAACCTCCTAATTAGAATAAAATTAGAATCTAATCATTCCATAATCGTGAAGCACCGAGGAAATGTCATGATTCACGTACATGCAGATACCGTGTTCTCGAATGTTCCTTAACCAGTTTAAAGTGCGTTTGACTTCACTGAAATGCCAAAATTATGATTTACTTTTACACCAATTATAACTGCATTTCACAATCTGGATGAGTCTCTGCTAGTTTGTTCTTTTACATCCAGTGTAAAAACAAGCGCACAAAAAATAAATGGAAAAATAACAAGCCGATATTTGAGGATTTTTTTTTTTTAGGAATTTTTTTTCCGACCTTATTAACTGGAAATCATTGTTTCTGTTTGAGTTTTATTTGTGATCATTAAAATATCATTCTAAGTCCTTAGTGGTTTTACCAATCTTAAAACGTACAAAACAGAGTATTTTAGAGAAAATAAAAGTTGTTTGATTTTAAAGAATTTAAAGAATGGTAAAGAGAACAAGAATGGTTAAATGGGGGACATTCAGAATTTAGCTTTTTCTTACTTATGTATACTTATCAAATAGATTTGAGCAACATGTTAATTTTGAAATCTGTCATGTTCTCTCTCTCTCTCTCTCTCTCTCTCTCTCTCTCTCTCGGTCTCTTTCTCTGACTCTCTGGCTCTACATGTGTGTGGGGTTGAGGGTGCATTTGGGGATGCTGTGCTATAAGTGCTATATAATAATAATAATAATAATAATAATAATAATAATAATAATAATAATAATACAGTGACACATGGAGGTGGATCGATGAGGGTGTTTTGGTGGAGGAAGATCTGGAGACTTAGTCCAAATTAAAGGGATCATGAAAAAAGAGATAAAGACATCACACAATTACTTCTGTTTTACGTATCATTGGACAAAATTTCATTCTTCAACGGGATGATGATCCCAAGCATTCTTCAAAATTGTGGCAAAAGTATATCCAGTCCAAAGAAAAGCAAAAGGGTTTGAGAATTATATCTTGGCCTCTCCAGTCTCCAGATCTTTCTCCCATTGAGCTGGCATGGGATGAGCTGGACCGACAAGTTCAAAATGAGCGTCCAGCAAATGAGACAGAACTGTTTGCATGCTTGAAAAGGTGCTGGGAGGGTTTGGACCCAAGTTATTTCCAAAAATTGCTTTTCCAGCAATTTTTAGAAATAACTTGTGGTGAATCTGTGCTGCTGTGATCAAGGCAAGGGCTGGTTATTTCGATGAAACTCGTGCTTTGACACTCGCATTCATTAAATGTCACTTACAATGCATATTGTTACATTACACTTCAAAACCAGTCAGGTACATTTGCTTTAAGTATTTCTAATATCGTCTTGTAATAAAAGTTTGACAAAGCAGTGTATCATTTATTCTTTTTAAATTCCAAGGGTGGGTCCAAACTTCTGGCCTGTAGTGTATATATGTAAACACACTACTGTGTGTATGCCACTTTATGTATTATCTATATTAATAATTAAAAAAAAAAAGACATCAATCCAAAACCACAAAATGGTGTAGCCTTTCCATAGCACAACTCACACTCTTTCCATTAAAAGAACTAATCTATGTTTCCTACATCATTGTGTGTGTGTGTGTGTGTGTGTGTGTGTGTGTGTGTGTGTGTGTGTGTGTGTGTGTGTGTGTGTGTGTGTGTGTTGACCTGCTTGTCTGACCCTCTCACCATGGGATTTAAGTGGCCATCCAAGTCATATTGTCCCTATGGTCATTCAGATCCCTTATGCAGCGCATGCTGAGCGTATATTGTAGCTTATGTTTGGAGTGCTGAGGTACTGACAGTTTCCAGATTTCTCTGTGTGAGGTTGCCAGATGCTCCTTACTCAGAGAAGACAAGCAAAATGTGTGCTTGTGAATATATACATTCATCTGAAGTAACAGTTTCTGAAATGACAGTTCAATTAAGCATTATTAAAAGAGCAATAGTGAGAGACCATAGTGATAGTCACACTAATATCAATGTTTTTCACTTTTGGAAAAAAAATGACTGCCTTCTTAACACAAGTAATCATATTATCCATAAGAAGCTAATGAATTAATAAACCTACTCCACACTAAACTTTATTATTATTGAAGTTGTTGTTTTAGAGTAGTATAAGTAAAAATACCATTATAATAAAGTTCAAACATCAAATGCATCTTTTTTCATGTATCCTACATCTTAACCCTTTATTAAACTCACACTGAATTCTGTTATCATGAAAGAATGTACTTGTTCCTTAATCATGAAAACAGTGATTCTACATAAAAAATTAATTGCATGAAACATTGAGCAAAAAACTTTTACATTTGAACAAATATATAGGTCAAATAAGTAAATTGAACTGGCTTCAGTTATTTATCAGAAAGTTGGATCTTGGTTATTCTAACTCTTGTACTACTACTCACAGAAAAACAGTTAATGGTGAAAAAGGTTAACCCACCCGTTCAATTTTGTAATGAATTCATTGTGTTTTTTTGTCCCACCCCCCCTTACTTTTGTTTTGTTTTTTTGCTTGTTTGTTTGTTTGGTTGGTTGGTTGATTATAAGATAGCACCTTTTGCACATATGGATAATAAGATGCTATTTTACACTAGTCTTTTTGTTTGTACTCTTGCTTCATGCTGCTGTCACTCATTTGTATTTTTGCACATGAACATGGACAATTTTCTGATATCCTACACTTCAGTATTACTACACTACATGTCTTACTGCTACCATTCTTATTGTATTCTTGTTGTATAAATACTATTAGTCTATGGTCATATTTATATTTGTTTAACTTCCTTTTCACATGTTCGCATTTAGTACCAGTCAGTCTGCTTCATCACCAAATTCCCCTATGAGAGATTAATAAATGTTTATTTAAGGTAATATAACCTTGAAATTTGAAGAAAAAAAAGTATTCACTCCGGTTGAAATGGTAATAAAAGAAATAAAAGATTGCAGTATGACTGGCCATGCTGTTACAGAAGGTCATGCAGCCTCCACACCAAGTAGAGTTACTATCATCACCCTCAAGTTGATTATTTTCCTAGAACAGCATATCCCGAAGTGTTACATTCCCTGTGAAGGAGTTGTTACTATATAAACCATAAAGCATTACAATGAGCGTATTAATATAAACCTGGGATGTGGATTGTTGTCACTGTTGCGCTGCAGTTGAATAAAATTAATTAAGACCTCCTGGCCAATCAGATTCGAGGATCCAGCAGCGCAGTGATGAAGGTCTTATTGAGCGTAACTCCTCCTACTGGACATACCCGCTAATTAAAGAACCTCCAACTGCGCCATCTTCTCCCCAAACAGCGCAAAGTGTTCAGTGACCAAGAGAGGAGAGACATCTGAGAAGACACATTCATCTGCATCCTGCAACTTTTTTTTTTCTTATCGTTATTTTTTTCCATACAACTTCGTATGGATGACATCACTACAAGAGGAGAGCGCATCGTCTGGAAGTCGTCCTGGCTCTGAATTCACTTTGAAAGGACATTTAAGAACAGGAACATGACTCCAACAGACTTTCTGCTCGAATGTCGACTGAAGTGGTGAGATAGCTTCGCATTTCCAAATGAACCCCACTTCCGATCTCATGCCGTCTGCCAAGGTGAACATGAACAAGGTGATTCGCGAGGGCTATGAGCCAAACCCGCTGGAGCGACTTCCGCCTCCCGCGAGCTCTAACAAACCCCTCACGCCTTTCAGCATCGCAGACATTCTCAGTAAACCGAGCGGAGGCACGAGCGCTCACCTGAGATCACCTGTGCGCGTGAAGCACCGCGTCACGTCTCCCGTGAGCCAGACGTCACCGCTGTGCGCCCTGCGGGAGCTGACTAGTAAAACCTTCAGAGGGCTGGAGCTGGGTGTGCTCCAAGCAGCGGAGGGTAAGCCTCAATAAAGCATTAATGATGTAGCTCTAGATTTTATCATATTAGAATAGCCTAAAAAAAAATTAGAAGAAGAAGAAGAAGAAGAATACACAGCTAACACATTGCTCACCGAAATCTTTTTTAACTAATTGAATTATTATGCTATCGAACAATGCCGTAGTATAATAATATATACACTGACAATGAATGACCTATTATGAATACCTATGGAGCAAGTAGGCCTATATATAAAAATAATTACAAATAAATAATTTCCTAATACACTAATGTGCTATTTCTTGTTACTTATAACAAATTGGAAAATGTTCAAAACTTAGTTCAATATTATTATTATTATTATTATTATTATTATTATTATTGTTGTTGGTGGTGGTGGTGGTGGTGGTGGTACTAATATAAAGTATAAAGTATGCATGAATGATTATTATAACTACTAGGCTACTAGACTTTTTAGTTATAGAATACATTGTGTTTGGTGAAGTTTTTCACTGTTTTCCAACCAGCAACCAAAAATCTAGGGTTAAGATGTTGTCAAACGTGCAATTTTATTTGATTAGCCTAATTCAAAGAAAATATATATCCGTATTTGCAGGTAGAGATGGACTCCGTGTCTTTGGCCAAAGGAACAACCCGAAAAAGCGCAGAAAATCCAGGACTGCGTTCACACACCACCAGATCTACGAGCTGGAGAAGCGGTTTTTGCGTCAGAAGTATTTGTCTCCTGTGGATCGGGACCAGGTGGCGCAGCAGCTGGCGCTAAGCAGCGCGCAGGTCATCACCTGGTTCCAGAACCGCCGCGCCAAACTAAAGCGGGACATGGAGGAGCTGAAAGCGGACGTGGAGTCGGCCAGAGCAGTGGGAGCCGTGCCTTTAGAGGAAACAGCCACACTGGCTGAGCTGGAGGCATGTGCTACAGAAAGCAGGGGACACCTGGGGACACAGTGGTCCTCTCAGCTCCGACACGAGCTGCAAAGCGCGCACAAATTGCGCATGGTGCGCGCCACGTCATCCTCCTTTTCAGACCACACAAGTCACACTGACTCCGAAGACGAGGACGTGGAAATAGACGTGGATGACTGAATGCTCACCAGGGTGGAGCGAGAAAAGACATGACAGACAATACTCCTCCAATTCTGCATTTTTTATTGTTATTCCTGCTTTGTTTATAATAGAAAGGTTTAAGATACGCGCACATTTTGTTGTGTTGTATCCATGCATACAATATGTCGTTTCACTCTCAACAATTTGATTTACGAACAGAACAAATGACTGAACTCATCCATGAGTATTTATAACAGATGGATTTATACTGTTTGTATGGTGAGAGTTGTAGGATGAAAACCCATTACCTCTACAAGTGCCTTAAATCAAGGCTCTTTTCTTTTAAAGACCAATTCCGTTTTAACCTGTCTGAGAATAAAGGAAATTATTTACAAATTATTGAAGTCCCCATTATTATTATTGTTGTTATTGTTGTTGTTAGCATACATAAGGATAATTTTAACTGACCTAGGGAATTTTAACGAGCAAGAAGATAAGTAGCCTATTTGATAAAAAATTAAATCCTAAGAGCCTTAACCCCAACCATACGAGTTAATTCGTGCAATGTGAAACTACACTCGTGACCAGAGCCTGATTGGAAAGTCGCACGTATTTCACACTTTTTTACACATAGAGCTTGCTTTTATTTTTACATCTGATTGTTGATTCACTTGATTCATTTATTTATGCGTGTTTTCCTCCTACAATTCATTTATTTTCTTTTTTTTTTCTCACGATTGTTTTGGCCCATGTGTAGGACAGGGCATGTGATTTTTTTTTTTTTATTTCGAATTATTTGGATTTGAATTTTTCTCTCATTCCCCCATGTGTGCACATGTGATTCACAGGGTATCACGTACATTTTCTTTTATGAGTTAAAATGCACCTTCACATGATTTTCACGTGATCACACATAGGACAATATCCACGTTATCACAGAGTTAAAACTCACGTGCCTTTCTTTCATTAAGGGGACAACTCAATAAGAAAGTGAGGTTTTGTTTGTTTTGTTTTGTTTTGTTTTGGGTTTTTGTTGTTGTTGTTTTTGGGTTTTTTTGGGGGGTTTTTTTTGGCCAGGTGCATCTCTACTTCATTAGGCATGTTTGTCATTCTAGTTAACTGACTGTGTGCAGCCGTCGGGAAAACAAGGGGTGAAAAAGACAAAACAAAACAAAACAAAAAAACCTTGAGCATACTCTTTAGCAAACGCTAACTGCCGCATCTTTCTTGCCTTATTCGTTTTGGAGGCATTCTTGCTATTGTTTCTATTCTGTTTGAAAGCAGTTGGCTCTGCTTTCTTCTTTCTGTTCCTTCTATAAGCGTGTCTCGGCTTTTTGACCCTGCATCGTGTGTTTTGGCCATTCGGGGCCCAAATTTATGTGAGAAACACCAATCTGGGAGTCTGTGGAGAAAAGAAGCCACAAAAACCACAAAGTTTGAGTCCAGTTTTTCTCTCTTGCTTTTTTGTTCGCACACAGACGAGGCCGTAATTTTGGCCTAAAAAGCATGAAGGCTGGTGTGACAAGTGTGAATGGCTGAGAGGGAGCCTCCTGCGGAGCGCCATACTGAAACAAGCGCGTCCCGGCGCACGCATAAAGACGCAAACGCTTGCGGGCCATATGGTTTTTAGAAATTTCCCCACAATTTCAGACAATTTGATGGATTGCGTTAACCCTTCCTTTTAAAACCGTTTAACACTGCACAGACAAAAGGCACACAGTGGCTTTTTTGGTACAGAGGGCATCTGTACTCATGAATGTCCCCTCTTTTCTTTTCCCTTTTTAAACCCGGCATTTTTTAACAAGTCAATGAATTACAATGAAACTCTCTCTCTCTCTCTCTCTCTCTCTCTCTCTCTCTCTCCTCGTGTGTGTGTGTGTGTGTGTGTGTGTGTGTGTGTCTTTAAATTACATGTTTAACGTTTTTTCACAGAAGAATGGCTCCTTATTTGTGTGGGTTTTTATCATATGGAGTGTTTAAATGGTGGATCGTGTGCGCTAAAAGCTTTGGGGTTCATTCAGGATTTGTCTTCGTTTAAAAAAATCCATGATGTTGGGAGAGAAAGCGTCAGAGCCTGGAAAAAAAGAAAAAGAAAGAAAACCACTTAGGTGTTGTGACTGTTTAACTCCATGTCTAGGCTATAGGAAAACCTAGGACAATGAGAAAAGTAAATGAAAGATGATATTATTATTATTATTGTTGTTGTTGTTGTTGTTGTATGATGATGATGATGATGGTAGAAGTAGTAGTAGTAGTAGACTTACGTAAAAGTCACGAATCTCATGTTTCCATGGAGTGACATCAGCAGAACCTGAACTGAATTTGAAAAAATAAACGTTCAAATGTGATGTAACTCAGTAATATGAATCTTATAACTAGTAGCTATAGTAAAGACTACTTCAGAATTCAACTGTCTGAAATTAAAGTCTTGAAATTTTATGTTTTAAAAAAATCAGGTAATAAAAATTAAAGAAATTTAGCTCAGAGAGGTTCAAGGAAAACATGCAGGATACTAAGAAAGAGCAAACAAGTCACTAGAAATCAAGCAGCTTTTCTCTTGTAATGTCTTTTCTATGAAATGAAATTAAATAATATAGTTAATTGTTTAATAACCCATGATTACTTGGGATCCAGGTTTGTGCTTTGGACATGGATGTATAGACTGATTCAGTGAGGTAAACAATGTTATTACGCATGCAGTTCCTTAAGCATTTGCAAGAACAGTATTTTAAATGGTAAATCTGTCAATATAAAATGACTAGCTCATACTCCGTGAGTCTCATGAAATGTAAACAAACATGAAATCCAGTAAATATGCCCACAGAGAAGCAACCCCTCATAAGAGTGGGCTAAAGCACATTATATGAGTTAGCCTAGGCTCACGGTACCCATAAAGTCCAATACGTGCATATTTGCTGGGTATAAACCGAAATGAACAATAAATGATTGTTCATTATTACATTTGTACATTTTGATGTTTACAACAGAGAGGTGAAGAGGACATGCAATCATGCACCAAAAGGTAAATACTCACAACCTGCATACCCTCACTTTCACTCATATACACTACCGGTCAAAAGTTTGGACACACCTTCTAAATCAGTTTTTATCTTTATTTTTATGACTTTAAAAGAGACTGGATAATGATGGACTGTTGTTTCTCTTTACTTAGTTGAGCGG
>JAQQZU010000010.1:4459928-4472780 GCA_030068025.1 Parauchenoglanis punctatus
AAAGCATTCCAGGTGACGACTTCATGCAGCTGGTTAAGATAATGCCCACAATATCATCAAGCTCAATGGGGGCGACTGTGAAGAATCTAAAATATGAAACATATTTTTTTTTTATTTTACACTTTTTTGTTTACTATATAATTCATTATATGTGTTGCTTCAAAGTTTGAGGTGTTCAGTATTGTTTTACAATGTAGAAAACAAACAAAAAGAAAACCCTATGAAAGAGACGGTGTGTCCAAACTTTTGACTGGTAGTGTATGTTGGGGCTATGATGGGTAATAGGCTGGTATTTCGTGTATGTCTTATGTTGCTGACCTCTAGTGGTAAGACTACAACAGGGTAGAAAATATTTTGAGTAAATGAGATCTTAAGCTAGGTCTGAAATGGTTTTCACACACATGGTTCAACAGTCCAATAAATAACAGTCTTATCTAGTTAGCTAATATTTCCAGAGAACACTGCCTAGCTATCTTCTAAAGCAACAAAATTCCCCTTTTTTGGATACTTGCCTCTGAAAAGTCATCACACAACTGGAAATTGCTGGAAAATACATTTATTTTTGAGAACGGAGAAACAATGACACGCCAGTGTTTTCACCTACCTAGGTCTACATCTTTGTTTAGAACAGGTAAAGTATGTGTGCTTCCAAGGTGTGTGGTCATGTGGCAGCCTGCAACTGCAAACATCAGACTGAAAGCTCACTGGACTGGCCCAGCTTCCAGTCAGAAGATGTTTACAGATGCCCCACTACCCAGGTGTCCTTTTTTTCCCAACTTCGAAAAGCAATGTCACAGAGTCTGTATGTCAAGCAAGAATAAGGTTTAGTCATATAAAAAGTGTGACATTAAAGGTCATTCAGTATCATTTCAATCATCTATACTTCAATTGCATACACATTCTGCAGCATGGTTTCGTAATCAGTCCGCTCATCCAGAAATGATCAGGGTGTCCAGGGTCCCTAAACCCTCTTGATTTCTAATTAAATGCCTTTTAGGCATTCATTTGTTTTACTTTATCTTTAATATGGTCACATATTTTGTTGAAAACATCTGACATCTCACACACACCCTTGATAATGGGGTTTGTGTTAAACTGAGGTTAAGTATAGCTTCCTGGAAAGCAGGAAATACTCTTGATAGTGAACTTTGGTTGCTTCTTCTCACTGAAAAACACACATACATGTTCTTTATGTTAGTGACATTGAAGTGTTTTATATATTTAGAATTTCATCACTGTGATTTTAGGCTTACCTCTCAATGAGGAAATTACAAAAAAAAAAAAAAAAAGGTATAAATTTGACTTTAGGGCACATAAATACTTTTTTTTTTTTTTTTTGGAGCTGCCATGTGAAGCAATATATGATTCAAAATAAAGGGTCAGCCTAAAGTCTGGATCTACAAGCAATTATTCATTTAAGAACAGATATTACAACAAATGCTCAAATTGATAGCCTTGGACTTTGCGACACTTGCGTATATGCTGAATTTGATTTTCTATTGTTAGTATCGAAGCCATCTTGGGTATGAAATCAAAAGAACAATATTACATTTCATATAAGGAAAAATGCCCTTGGATCCAGACTTTTGTGGCACACTGTAGAACAAAAACATATTTATTGTCTCCAAAACATGCTTTCACACACACACATACATACTTTCAACTTTTCCACGTTTTGAAGTGTTACAACGTGGAACTGAAATGTGCTCACGTCATTAAGCTACATATAACTGCGCATTACCTAAGAATACCATTTCTACAGTAAGCATGGTGATGGTAGCATCATTTTAATCAGCAGGGACTGAGAAACTGGTCAGGACTGAGAGACAGATAGATGGAGCCAAACTCTGGGCAACTCCTTTATAGTCAGTGTCTGTCACTTGATTAAACATTCATCATTGACATGTTTAAAATGAAAAGAACACTTTCTGGACGTCATTTAGCCCAAAGCCCATGATATTCACATATGTGAGACGTGCACGTGAGTCCCCACAGGAGTGCACAAGCCTTAGTTCAGAAAATGGCTGAATTGCCCTTGATTTGCCCATGATTAACCAAAAGGTTCAGTGTTGCTGTTCCACACCATGGATTTCAAAGTATTTAGGCGGTGAAAAACTCATGCTAATAAATATTTAACTCATTTGTGTCCCTAATGCCATTTTCCTTGCATGCGCACAGGTTCACGTTTCTGTTTGCTTTTTACATAGGGTTTTGTTGCATTGCTTTAATAACTTGATAACAGTAATCCGTGTGTCGTATTTACTTTCCCAAGCTGACTTTCACCTCGCGCGTCCTTCACTACGCAGTCTCGCGCACAGCACTGTGGAATCAGCATTTTTCTGTTTTTCTGAATAAAAACAAGTTGAATTAGTCGACTATCACGAGATGCACGTGCACTCTGCCGGAAGCACTGTGGTTATAAAGAAATAAAGCGGCGTCACAATTATGCAGTAAGCTTTCAGCAAATGGTTTTGTTTTCATAAATTACTACGAACAATTTGCATGTCGTACTTACTTTTCCATGCTGATAAAAACAGCCGGAGTTTCCTGGACTTTTCACCGCACGCGTCCTTCAGCATTGCTGATTTTTTATTGTCAAGAATCTCCTGTATGCACGGTCATGTCATTGCAAGCAATCAGGACAGAAAGTACTGGACATGCGCATGCGCATGCAAGTTGACCTTCATGGCATTATTAGGGTTTACCTCTCTCTGTCACTTGGTCGACGTCATTTTTATGTTTTCATGATGTAATAGGTTAGACAGGGCTTCAGCTCTTGGCTGAACCGGCACTGTGTCTAATTTCTCGCATTTATCTAATCATCTAATCTAATCATCGATGCACATCTTTTCGACCGCTTGGAGATAGCAAGTGCGAGGTTGCCAGATTGGACAGACTCAAATCAATCAGTTTAAAACCAGGCTAATTCACTATAATCCAGATTTATATCCTAAAGAAAGACTAAACTAATCTGCCGTAATGAACATTTTTCATCCCAGTGTGCTTTAACTTACAATCAGAAATGATTTTGTAAAATCATTAAAAACCAGTTGTGGGATTTTTCAGGAAATTTCAGCAACAGAGCAAACAGGGAGCTTTCACGTGTTCTCTTTATTGATAAAAGTTTGTTTTATTATTTGTATTCCCCCAGGTTTTATGTGTTCGGTTTACTTGTTATGTCTTATCATTATACACTGTTTCATTAAAAGAAAAAAAGTGACATAATTTGCACCAAAGAGGCAAAGAATTTTGAAATCAGTTCACAGTACAATATAAACACAAAATAAAACGATGCAGATTCGAGTCATAGGGTATGTGTGAATCAGAGGTGTCAATGTGTTTAGTGAATATCTTTAACACAAAACCAACTTTGTCATAAATGTTTTCATAATTTTGCTCCTAAGGCATAATCTTAATAAACATTATCTTTGTTAAAACCTTCTGAATTATATCATTTTTTGTCTTCATCTGGCAAAAATGGGTTTCACCAAATATAATGTCTGCTCTTCAGTCATATTAAGAATTACACACTTTGGTTATTCTGCAGGGACTTTCAGGCTTCATACTGCAGCGCTGCATATACTTCACCCAGTATTTTGCATTGCTAGGAAATGCTAAAAAAAAAAAAAATGTCGTATTCATTAAAGCAAACATAGAAGCATACAAAGTGCTATCAAAACAAATTATCAGTAGACCTGGTTAGTAAATCATTAAATCATAGTAAAACATTTTGGGGAGTTAATAGATTTGAACATATTTTTACACACAGATGCCTTTAGTAAACTATGGCTTGCTTTGTTGCTCTAACATAGTACAACATAGTACAACGTCAACTTTGTTCCGACGACCATGAACTCTGGTCATTTTTGCTTCAGTACTTTTGGATTGACCTTAGACTGCCACCTTATCGTGTTATGGCCTGTCTAGTGAATGTGAGACCTCAGGGTGTGGTGTGAAGTTAAACACTAGAAACAGATGACTCATGTGGCACAGTGGGAAAGAAACATTTGTCCTGGTGGAGTTTGGATATAGTCTACTAAAGCTGGGTGTTCATTTACTTTTTTTTCTCAGATAAGTTTCTGCCTTCTCAGATATGTTGCCAATAACTTAAGAGACTCATATCACGACACAACCTTTTAGAAGGCTAAATCTCCAATAGAGCACAGATTCCTTATTCTGGTATAGTAATACTCCATGTCCTGCATATTTTAGTGTTCTCACTGCTACAACACACCTGATTCAAATCATTAAGGGTTGGTAATTGGCTGATTACTTTAGGTATGTTAGAGCAGGGAAAACATCAAAATATGCAGGCCAGGGCATTCTCCAAGACCAGGGTCGAGAAGCTGCACAGCAGGGTGAAGTGGAAGACATAGGACTGGTAGAATTGCACCTGAATACAGAATATAGACTTTATAAAGATGATAAAGCAATTCAATATCCCGCACCGTTTTCAGAGAATATTGTTTTCATTTGTTATTTTGGCTCCAAGAAGTAGCCCAAAAAGAACTCACACGTGATTTTAGGTGGCAATTTCAGGGTGCAATGTATACTCATGACCACAAGAGGGCGTGAGGAGCACGTTTGAAAGAAGTACTGTAACTACAGGCCTCTACTATGAGATTACTAGACCGTTACAAGTCATCCAAGTTTTTAGAACTGTGTTTTCTTTTCATATTGAATTATTTGCCTGATGTGGCGGGTTCACAAAAATGTGATCAGACGACAGAAAAGCCAGCGAAGCACCTACACCTTTATCCTCATGACTCCTGAGAAATTCGCAGTCTATTAATATGCTAATTAAAAACGCCCCCAACTCATCTGAGTAAGTTTGCGATGCATGGCCTGTATCTGTCTATTGACACCAGTGGCTTTCTTCTTATTATTTTTTGTTGTTGTTTTTGTTTTTCAAGTATGCTATTTGGCTATACAGATGTAAAAAAAAAAAAAAAAAAAAAAAAACCGACTACTGACGCTGTCCACGGTGCTGAAACCAACCTTTCCGGTCTAAACAAAACAACAACCCGCATGTAATGATTTAACATGTCATATAATTGACCGCGTCTTTTTTTATTTTATTATGTTTATTTTAGCCTGCTATATCAAAGTAATATCTCATATCTGTGTCTCTTTTGCGTGTTGCTTAGCAGTTTCTGCTGCAGCGGGTTATTCCGGGGCGGTTCAGCTCCAAAACATCATTTCAACTGGCTAAAATATGTGTATTGATTGGGTTAAAAATATCTCTCACGTTGCTGAGAGTTCGGCCCGTTTAAGCGATGCCGAAAATAGACTGAGGTGGGCGGGCATGGGCTACTCCGAGCACAGCCGACTTGGAGTGTAAGGCAGAAAGACTCTTTTTTCTGAATCGATTCTTTGAAACAAACCCATTTAGGTGAATTGAACGATGAGATTGATTCACACCTCATGGTTTAAACCCCAAAAGTATAAAATCCTACTGTAATCAGTGCACATGCTTTTGAACAGTCACTTATAATCTGCAAAATAGCATTTTACGATTAGGAAACAACTTCTCATTCATTGCTAGTTCATAGTCTATGTTGGTGAGATGCATGCAATCCGACCTCAAGTTGTCTTGATTGCATGTGGGTTGTTCACATTGTAATCAGAGCGATTTCCCTATAGGAAAGAGGTCTAAACATAATGTTGATACATCTAGAATATTTGGTGCATCTTTTATAAGGCCTATTATTGGTATTTTGCTGAAATATTAGTACCATATTTGTATCATACACATGTGATTAGTCCAAATTGTGACCACTTGGATAAGACATGCCTTGACATAAAGACACAGTAGGCTGTCTGTAATTCTACCAATGCTTCACTAATGTTTGTGCAACAAATAACATTAAAAGTTACTATTTTAAACAAGTCGAATGCAGCTAGAATTTCACTTCTCAGGTACATGATCCAAAATAAACACATTTAGTACAAACGCATCCTTCAGTAGACCTATCCAGGAGCTAGTCAGAAAATCTAGCTTTTAAAATATTAAGAGGTATATTTGTCCAAGCTTTCGATTCGAACTTGTGAATCAAACAGATTCAGAAGAACCGATTCGTTAAGGAATAGTCCATCACTGATCGCTGATGCGCCACCGAGCACACACACCAGGCGCGCCCGTGGATCCATGGGAAAGGGTGAAAGCGTGACTGACAGACGGCTGGCTCGCTGCTGTCTCCCGTGGTTGTGATTTCCAGGTCCATCTCTCTCAGGATCGCACGCGATTCCGGTTTAAAGGGCGCGCCACTTTTTTCTTTTTTCTTTTTTTTTTTTTGCGTGCGACTCCGTTCTTACATCCGCGCCAGATGTCAGAACTTGCGTTAGCGCTCTGAAAGGCGAGATGCTGAAAGATAGATAGAGAGAGAGAGAGATAGAGAGAGAGAGAGAGAGAGAGAGAGAGAGAGCAAGTACAGGGAGCACAGAAAGAGCCTTCGCCGCTGTCCAACATCTCAGATACCATCTCAGACTGGAGCCTGAATGCCGGAGTTCCAGCATCCGCGACGCGTAGAGAAGATGGGCTTCCCGTAACCGGAGGTGGAGGGGAGAGGCGGGGAGACGGGGGTGGGGGGGTGTTGGGGTGGGCTGGGGTGGGGTGGGTTGGGGGGTTGGAAGAGTGCGAGAAGAGAGCAAGATACAGGATAGGGGTGGGAAAGTGGGGGAAAGGCACCGAACGAACGGAGACAAAAGCTCAATGGTGGGCAAAGCATGAGACGCTGTGCGGGAGCGCCGTGCGTGGCCTGAGGCGATACCGCCAGTAGCACGCGCACCGGAGGGAGGGAGGGAGGCGGAAGAAACATGGCCGCCTCGGTAGGGCCCCAGGGTGGCCCGCGGGCTTCCGTTCCGGCTTCTATGCCTGACATCCCAGACTTGAGCCACCTCACGGAGGAGGAGAGGAAAATAATCCTGGCGGTGATGGCGCGCCAGAAGGAGGAAGAGGAGAAGGAGCAAGCCATGTTGAAGTAAGGCTGGATTATCTCCTTTCCCACTCACACGCCCATTCACAAGTCTAGCGTGAGACCAGAAGAAAGAAAAAAAAAGGCTTCACGACCTGACATACTATTCCTCCCTGCCTTACATCCTTCCTTTAAAACGGTGTAACAAATTGCTCTTTGTATCCTTACATTTGTATCAGTGTTACACGAAGTGATTGTTGTATAGACAGTCTGCAGCCTCAGCCGTGGAAACAGACACGGTAACAGTGTTAGTGGGCAGGTTATGCTTCAGTAACAGTGGACAGAGTTAGCCTGTGTAAGCGTGTTTAAATATTAAATGTGTGTGATGACTGAAGAGAGTTACAGGTGTGAGCAAATGGGGCGTGACGCACGGGAGCTTGAGGATGAATCATAGGCTGCGTCCTGTATCTCCAGTGTAGCTTACTACATATACTGAATAGGACGGGTAAAAAGAGCATGCTGTTGCAGATATGGTCCTGAATTTGCACACTACTGAGTAAGGCAGTATGCCGGTTCAGCCGGTGTAATCAGTGTCTCCGTCGACCAGCTCTGCTTCCGTGTGGCCGACATAAAAGAACTACTTATTCCCGTGCGTCGATGTGTCGGCTGGGGAAATAAATATCCCCTTACACACAAACACACAAATAGTCGCTTATATGTCCTTAGAGTTTAAAGACTAGCCAGGAAAAAAACAACAATAAATACATTTTTAAAACAGCTATGTTCGTCGAATCGCAGAGCGCGCGCGGGGTGTGGTTGGCTAGTTCAAACGTAACCGTCGCTCTCGAGACGAAGCGCGCGAGGGCGTGAGCGAGCGCTCAGCTGACATTTTAGCCTTTGCTAATCTTCTCCTAAAAGTCCCGGCATTTCTTAGAATTTTCTTAGCGTGATACTTGAGGATTCCGTCGCTTTTTACGTAGTCGTGACCGTGACGTCTTCTTTCGTCCTCATGGCGTGTGGCTTCAAACGGAAGTGACGTTGTAGAGGGGGAAAATGAGGCCATGTTGTGTAATTTTTCAGCGCCAAATGATGACGATTAGCCTATGACGAATGAAATTTTTTTTAACATCGTTGAAAAGGGGACTGAGTCATAGCTGATGCTGTATCACGACTTAAGTCTTTGTACGCCAGCTACATTGAATAATTCTCAATCATCACGTAATAAAACTGTGGACAGAAAACAACTGATTGTCCTACTTAATGTCTCTCATATCTATCAGTCATCAATATCAGCGACAAATACCTAGATGTTAAACATGTAATGATTTACTCAGGTCACAATTTGATTTCAATCATGATATTGGGTTCACAATTCGATTTTTCCATGAAATTCTTTTGTATTAAAACAAAACGGAAATAAAAAAAAATGTATTACCAAAAGCATATTATTTTATTGAAATACATATTATTTTATCGAATCATTATCTTGCAAAACATATGGTTGTTCTTTGACGAGAAGTAATGCAACATAACCCTGAGGTCACTGTTAAAAAAAATAAGGATGGCATCTGTAAATCTGTGTTCTTGGTTTATTAACAGTGCTCTCGGGTTCATAAACCATGCACACGGACTTGTAAATGACTTTCTACTTTCTTCTTCTTACATTCATACAACGAATGGAGCATTTCAAACTGCACCTGCCAAGTAAATCCAATTTATCTACACAGGTTCCTTGTTCTCTGAAGAAAGAAGTCATTTGCAAACCTTTGCTCACAGATTATGAAACCAAATGCACAGGTTATAAACTAAGAGTGCCCTGCTGGTCGCACCTCTCTCTGCTCTGCTGATGAGCATGCCTTTGGGCCCTTTCTTTATGGCGCGCAGCTACTTTGCTAGTTGACTGGGTCGGACGGTCAGTACACCCTGCAGAATGAGATGATTGTCTTTTGTATGAGAGTGCAGATGCTATGATAAACAGAGCAAAATAGACACTACAAGCACACAGAATCAAAGAAACTGAGCAAAAATAGCGACGATAAGAACATAGAAAAAACACTGCATTTTTAAATGCAGCACACTGGAGATAAGTGCACTTGGTCCTTGCAGCCCTGCGTTTGATTCACAGTTTCCTGCGTTCTTCTCAGTTTTCTGCTTGCTTCTGAAATACCTGCTTGCTTCATAACTATAACAGGAAACTATGTCTGCACTCTAGTCGTCGCTGTTTTTGCTCGGTTTTCTTGATTCTGCATGATTGTAGCATCTGTTTTGCTCTTTTTAACCGTATATCAGCACTCTCATATATAAGACATTGATCTCACCCCATACAGTACACCCAACTTTATAAGTGGAAAAGTCAAACACAGAGGGAGCAGTCTCAGACTTCAGCTTGTTGGTCCAGTGCGCTACCAGTATGTATGACTCAAAACCCCTCTCCTCCACATAGTCCTCGTTTACAAAGTGCTCGCTACAAACCCTAGCATTGCAGCTAATTGAAAGTTTAATTGAAAGCTAGCCAACAAAAAAGAACTACTTGCTGCTTAAGAGGCAAAGAATTAAAGTGGGCGATTTTAGGTTAGGTTTTTTTTTGACTCTATAAAATTCATTGCTGCATCCAGGGGCAATACAAAAGTTAAGATTAATACTTGTGACAAGGTAAGAGAAGAGAAGATGAATTACAAGACTATAGTATAATACTGAGTGAGAGAATGAAAGAGTCAGATGTTATTCTATAAGAGCAAAGGGGATTTAGGACTGATTGAGATTAGTTTTTTTTCTTGCTCAGTAGGCACTGTGTTTATTTGCTATCTAATTTGGTAAGAAGCTAGTGAATAATAGATAGTCAACTGAATTATCTTTGTATATTCCACATCATTGAGAAGATGTTTAGCTGGATAGTGTATAGCAGGTAGTGACTAACAGGGTGTGTCTGTGAATTTCAAACACGGTCATGTGTATTGTGTTATATGACTGTTCAAGTATGATAAAGTAATATTTACCATGTTATAACTGTCATCCTGTTATAGCAGCTATTTACAGAATGCTATCAATTATATTCATTTATCTCCTCCCATTTAAAAAGATATGGGATTTATATGAAAACAAGGTGGACTTGGTTCCCAATCGGCACAACAGTAAAAGCTTTTACCATAGCATCAGGAAATAGTGAGTTGACCATCTGTGGCTGGGAGTCAGAGCATAATTGGCCCTGATTTCTGGGTGGGGGTGGATGGCATTCTCTTTCTTGCCAAATTATATGGAAGAGAGTGCTGTTAGAGTTCTCCACCAAGCATGTTCAGCTACATGACAGTGCGTGGCTGGAGGAGGTGTGTGTTAACCCTCACGCTCCCTGTCTAATATGAGCGGGGACAACTGGCTAAACTGGGGGATGAATGAGGTATGATAAAAGATCACAAAAATACATAGATCACAACCATATTATGGGGTCTGGTGAAAAAATGCTGACTGAATGCCCATTGACCAGTAATTTGTAGGCTGTTCCACTGTAGTCAGCAAATCTCCACAGGTCGGTGTTATTCTTCAGCCAGTTATCAAGCCTTTAAAAGTTATTGACCTAGTCTGGCAATTAAAATCATTTCCTCCTTTCCAAGTCATTTCCTTTATTGTGATAGGAACAGTTAAATTGATCCTGGAGCATCAGTGTAAACTGTCTATGAGATCTGCTATGCACAAACGTTGGCTTATTCATTTTCATTCACTTATTTGTTTGTTTGTCCATGGTTTCTAGAAGAATGGTAGTTAATTGTACATTTATTGTTCTCTTGGGTATAGACATTGTGAGTAGACTAGGAGTGTACACGTTTTCATTGGTCTGTTACTGAGAACAGACCATCTGGCAAAGATAACTCTATGAGTTCTATGTGTGTGAGGCCTTGAGCACTGGCTAGTAAGGAGATTTATTTAAGTAAAGTAAAGAAAGGATGAAGTGAAAGAAAAATGGTTTGACCACATTAGCTGGTCCAAAAAACCCAGTCGATTTTAATCTTTTGTGCAACACACATCGCTCTCAAACTCTCAATCACTGTAACACACTGTAATGTGTTAGAAAAATGTTATTAATTTTAGATAAATAATGTCTTTGTGTGCTGCAGCATTATAAGTTCCCTTCACTAGAGCTAAAAGGCCGAAACCTGTACCAGCATGACAATGCCCCTGTACACAATGTGAGCTCCATGAAGACATGGTTCACCAAGATAGGAAGAACTTGCGTGTCCGGCACAGAGCCCTGACCTCAACCCCACTGAACACCTTTGGAATACATTGGAATTCTGACTGCACCCCAGACCTCCTCACCCAACATCAGTGCCTGATCTCACCAATGCTCTTGAGGCTGAATGGACACAAATCCCCGTAGCCATGCTCCAAAATTTAGGGGAAAGCCTTCCCAGAAGAGTGGGGGTTATTATAACAACAAAGTGGGAACTAACTCTAAAAGCACATATGTTTGTGATGATCAGGTGTCCACATACGTTTGGCCATATAGAGTATGTCTGTCCACATAAAAGCCCGGGTGGGGTGGGGTGTGATGGCTGGGACAGAACCTAGTGGAAGTGTGGACATATCTAGTTAACCATAGTTATCACATGTGGCCTGTTTTGCCATATGGTAGTATGGGGTTTTGGCAGTAGGCCAGTTCTTTTGAATTCATTGACTTAGTGTTTGCCTTTTGTTTTTGGCATAATAGAGCGCTAAGAGATCCTATTAGACCTTTTGTCATATATTTTCACATTATATGAGCTTGAGGCAACGGCAAGAGTACAAGCGCGATCAGCCAGCTTAACAGTTGACACAAAGTACTGCATTTTGTGGTGCAGTCAAACTTTGCTAATGCAGCAAACAGTGAATCAAATGATGTCACACTGCTATTCTTTTCATTGCTAGCTGTTTTATAATGGGTTGTAATACCCCAGTCCAGTTCCAGGTTTAAGATTAGATTAGAGCCTCAGTGCCTAAAGTAATAAAAGCCACCCAGAGAACAGAAAGGCCCCAGGTTCAGGCTTATGGCAAGTAAAGTGATCAGAGGCCTGTGAACTCTCTGTATGCTCACACAACAGGAAATTACCCACAAACATCATGGGAACGAGGATAAAACACACACACACACACACACACACACACACACACACACACACACACACACACTCACACTCACACACACACACACACACACACACAGAAAGAGAGACAGGCTATGTATGATTGCTGTTATCCATGTGCCCAGGACAGAACCCTGCCAGAAACACAACTGACAGGAAGCGAGCATCTCTGATGCTGACATGCTCCTCGTTGCCAGGGGTAATCAGCGACACCATGGAAACACAGGACCAGGGTATGCTCAGAACACTACGAATCTTTCTGTAGCTCTAGAAGCTACAGCGGTTTTGTTTGTAGACGTGTGAATTTGACACATATAAATGTAATCCTGGTGAATAATTTACTCTTCCTAGACCCCCCCCCAATAGATATCATCTGCATCCCAGCAGCTTTTAACCACAAATCCGGCTTGAAAACAATCACAAAAATTCTGCTCACTCAGAAGTTCCTTGCACTGGATGAGATAACTTACCAAGCTAGGCTAGGCAGGAAAGGAAAACATGACATTATCATTTCTTGTTGATGGTTTTATTTCTTGTGAAATGAGGAGAAGGTTTCATGGTTTCTTGGAGAAAAATGTTGCTTCTTAAATTATGAATTATGCTGGATAGAGCTCACATTTGGAAGCCTATCCTGAAAAAAAATAAATCAGCCCTTTCACCAGCTTCTGTCGATGTTCCAAATTTCGTTGGAAGTGTGCGGCCATAGTATGTGTGGTTGTGTGTGGTCTTTCAGTGATGGGAATATTTACAGCTGGAGTTCTTTAGTAAACATGGCACTGATGTAGCAAGTTAATTATTATACAGTACCTGTACTTTCCCTTTAC
>JAQQZU010000010.1:4476288-4511810 GCA_030068025.1 Parauchenoglanis punctatus
TACACAACAGTTTGTATTTCTGGACCAATAATAATACAAAGGTTTGCACTTCACATGGCTTCTGGGTGATAAAAAGGAAAATGTATATGTATTGTACAATTTACCTATGATGAAAACTAATACCAATGACAAAACAATTGTGGAACAAAGACAACAATCCAAGTTATGTCGCAATTAACAGAAAAAAATGGAAAAAAATGAGTTCGGAGTTTGGAATCATAATGTTATACAGGCATAAGGTGGGCATATATAATACATCCAGTACATGAGTTATATATACTGTACACATATATAAAGGAGAAAGGGCTGTGGCTGGTAGCCAGTCAAGTACTTGAAAGCATGAAAGTTTAATGGAGAGGCATTCTGCATTCCTCTTTGTGTGTGTGTGTGTGTGTGTGTGTGTTACCGTGTCCAGTCAAGGAAACTCTCACTTGTTCTTCTGTAGTTACTGTACATGTTGCTCAGTGCAGCAGACATTTCTGCCACATATTCTTGTAAACTACTTTAAATATGTGTAATGTGTTGTTATCTACATGTTTGTTTAACCATAATGATGCTTTTCCAGTCTTCAGTTGTACAGTTTTGATGAGCCTGTGTGCACTGTAGCCTTAGAGTCCTGTTCTTAGCTGACCGGAGTGGAACCTGATGTGGTCTTTTGCTGTTGCAGTCCATCCACCTCGAGGTTTGATGGCTTGAGATGCTTTTCTGTTCACTCCAGTTGTAAGGAGTGGTTATTTGAGTTACCGTTTGAGTCTGACCATTCTCCCATGAGCGTTCTCACCGACAGCACTCACGGAAATCACATTTTCCCACCTTCTAATATTTGATGCGAATATTAACTGAAGCTCTTGACCTGTATCTGCATGATTTTGTCCATTGCACTGTTGCTACATGATTGGCCTGCATGAATATACAGCTGTTCCTATTTAAGTGGCAATAAGTGTACATATAGCATGAGAAGCACAGATACCGAGGTTAAAAAGAACCGCCATCATTATGAGAAGACTGTGGACCTGAAAGGAAAAATAAGAAAAAGGATTCAGGGTAGTGTTTTGGCAATGCTAACTCTATTTCAATTTGTAGGCAGCAAACTTGCTATAAATGATGAGAAAGAGTGAGAAAGTGTGAGCAAGAAAACATAGAGTGGGTAGACCTAGAGTCTATTACAAAAAGCACTTCATTCTATAAATACTTGAACAGCAAGCAAGCACAACAATCTCTGAGCTTTCGTTCAAGAATATAGCGTACTTGCGCTTGTTATATTTGACATGGTTAATGAGATTTGTGCAAGAATTAATATTATATATACAGCTGTATTTATAAAGCAATACCAGATATCTTCTCTCCCCGTCTCTCTTCCTCCTCCTACATGCCTCAGCCTCAGTATCCATGTAACTGGAAAGGCAACACTCCGATTTACTAGAAATCACAAGAAATAATTTGCACAAAAATACTTTCCAGGCGCATTAAGATCAGATAGCTCAATCTTTCCATCCAGTTAAGTAGTTTAGCATTTCAGCAGCCTGTGTAAGAGATGTGGAAGTGGAAATCCTGGTCACTCTTACCATAGATCGGATCTTGCATCTATTGTTAGGTCTGTATTGTGGAAGTAGTCCTGCTTTAACGGCTTTTTTTTTTTTTTTCTTCAAAAGAAAGAAAGCCTTTCTCTACTTTGAAGGTCTACGATTAGGAATCGAAACAAATTACATTTGTCCGCTTGTGTAAGAGAGAGAGAGGAAAAGAGATTGTCAAGGGAGTTCCGGCTGCACTCATCTTCTCCCGAGGTCGTTTATCTTTCTGGTCACTTCCCTACGCTGTATATGCATATCACTCCTATTTATTTTATCATCCTTTCTTTCTCTCTCTATAGAATGCTCATTTCCCTCCTGTTCACAGGCACTCCTCTTACCGGGATAAGAATAGATACTGTATTATGAAACTGCACTTGCTGATCGATATGGTTTTCTGCCAGCATTGGTTCTTTGTTTTCCATCTTTAAAGTAGAATGCACACACATCTTTGGTTATCTTTTGCATTGTTTTAATACATCAGAATTCATGTTGAGTGTTTAATTCGGAGATCTTGTAGTAGCATTTTTGGGGTAATTCACCAAAACACGATGAACATATAACAAGTGCCTTTGCTTAAAATTTCAATAAAATGAAATTTAAACAAAGGATTGCTTTTGCGATTCTCTAACCAACCTTATGTGACAAGTTAAACATGCTGAACGATGTGGCCTAGGGCTATAGCTGGAGCATATGGAGTGGCTGCCATTTGAGTTTAATGGGAAAGCAAACAGGGTTTGAGACACAAAGTCTATTTTACAATGCAACTGTCAGTAACACAATATGAAAACCCTCTGCTGTTTACCTGAAAGTGGTGCCCACAGGCAAACACTTGATGACTGTGCCACCCATGAAATAGCAATATGGAGCCATCTTGTGGTCTTTCCACCTGCAAGCTGCACAGTCGGGCAATGCACCTGTGAGAGACATCCCGTGACGGACAGTCTTAGATAGACTGGACTGTTGCCAGTAGAAACTGGCTTTGGGAATGTGGAATGTCATTTCCTTCAAATGAGGTAAATGCTTCCGGTAGTGCGGGAGATAGAAAGGTATAGTCTTACATCCATAAACAGTACAGGCTTCAGAGTTCCCACGAGAGACAGGCCTCAAGCGTGGTGTGGGGATACTCGCAGTTGGAGTTTTTCCCAGTGGACAAGTGTGTTGCCTCTATGAAGTTTCGAGAATCATGAAGGGCAAATCTAACTGTTGTTTGTATGTATGCTTGGTGTATTCAGCCTTCTGGCAGGCTAAGCAGTACCTCCTACTGACTCCGTAGTGCTCCTGGGGACTTCAGTGCTCATGCAGGAAATGATGGCGGTACTTGAAGGGGTGTGATTGGCAATACTTAATGCTAGTGGTGGCTAATGCTCATTCTCAAATGTAAACTTATTAGACAGGAGAACAGAGTGGAGTAGGAGAGCAGGGTGAAGCAAGAAGAGAGAGGGCAGAAATAGAGTAGAATGGAGGAGGAGAGGCGAGACTAGAGAAAACGAAGACTAAGGACAGGCTATCAGGCTATCAGTGTCCCTTTATTTCAGATTTTTTAATTACCTATTCATATTCACTCAGACCGCAGGCATACTATGCGCGCACACTACCCAGGTACAACAAAATATTTTCCCCTACTGCTGAAAACAGTCCTACAGGAATCACTGCCTTAATCCAGTGGTTATGCTACCCCTTCAGGAAGCACTGTAGCTGAGGTTACTATGGCACTTGAGATGAGATGTGAGGAGAGAATGGGACCTCTTCAGTATGCATGGAAATCTTGGTAGTGCCTTTGGGCTGCTAAACTAGCATGGTGGTCCCTATGTATAAAGTGGAATAGAAAGTGGACATACCCTTCTCTGGACATACCCTTAGGGCAGACACAGGAACCCCTGGAGAGATTATATCTCATAGTTGCCTTGGGACCATCTGGGGATCCCTCGGAAAAAGCTGAAATCTGGGCTGCGATAGGAATATCTGGGAATAACCCTGTCTCTTGCCACTGAGACTCCTACCAGGAAAAGCAGAAGGAAAATGAATGACTTCTGTTTTAATAATGTCTTTGTGTTTCATATACCTGATTCAAAACAAAATGATGACACAAATCTAAATAAAAAAGATTTCATTTACTTGACAGTGTACCTTGTGGTGGCACAATATGCTAAATGTGAATGGCGCAGAGCATTTCCCCCCCATTTCCACCACTAGCTACAGCCATGGGAAAGTGTAGCCTGAATGCATCCTGCACATTAGAAGCTTTCACCTTTTTTTTTGAAAAGTGGAACTTGAAGGAATTTTAACAAGCAAGATCAATTTTTTTGGGCTTCATATGAATGAATTTCAAAGAAAACCTTTACTTCGGGTTTACTGCCATTATGAATCTATAAACCAGGCATTTTGAGATATTGTTGTTAAAAAAAGAAAAGTTGGTAAAATTAACTTGGCATGGTGTTTGTACCTGGAAAGACTTCATGTGTTTGTTTTTCCTACCAAAGCTTTGTAACACTAAAAGTGAGAGAAAGAATGGAAGAAAAACAGCCATGGGAAAAAGTGAGAGTGATAGAGAAACCCTTCCAAGGCATCGGCCAAGAACCAGCTGGCAGGATAGAAATAGTCCCTTGTCTTCCCTCACACCGTACGTTCCTTCTCTCTCCTCTCCCCCTTTCCCAATCTTTTCACCAAATGTCTATCCATCCTCCCATCTCCCAATCGATCATTTGCTCCAATGTATTCATGGGGTGGTAATTACCAGCCATGCTAAAAGAGAGAGGAAGGGAGGAAACCCTGTTAGACACAGAGGCTGAAAGAGGCAAGGGAAGAGGTCTAGAGAGTAGAGGAAGGAAAGAAAACGGACGAATGGGGCTTCCCTTATTTGGGTCTGTGTTCTAAAGACTCTTCCAGGATGACTCCATCCCCAGTTACAGGGCATGCGGGCACACTGAATGATTGATGATGAAGATGATGAAAATATGCAATGACCTTCACCAAATCTCAAAACAATTGGTCACCTATGAGATATTTTGGAGCGACCTATTACAGCGCATTCTCCACTACCATAATCAAAACACCAACTGAAAGAATGGTGTTCATCCAGTACACCTCCAGAGACTTGCAGAATCTAAGTCAGCATGTTGCTTTTTATATCTGTATGTCGAGAACATGGATAGGTATAACCAACTCGTACCTCTAACAAGCCATTTCTTACCAGAATGAGTACAATAAAGATATGTATGAATGTTCATATTCAGTTTTACATGTTTGATATATGTTCATATATTCATTTAAATCAAATAACATTTAAGGCAACTCCTAATCTTGAATCAGTTTAGCCACTCACACAAGGTGTTTATACTAAAGATCTGATTCAAGAGTATAACACAAATTTGGTTTGCCTTATTTGCTACTAGACACTACGGATAGCTTTGCTGTGCCAAATAAGCCCATTTAACTTTGACTCATGAGATCTGTCTCTTGTGTCTGCATAAAACATATTCATACATTTTTACACAATGGTCTAAGCATTTTCCCTATCATCAGGAGATGATCAGCTAATTCAGACACCAGCAGTCCAAAGAGATCATAACTTTCACCAGCTCTAGACTAGCTAATTGTGGGTCTGTAACATGTTGCGTGATAAAAGGATTTAAGGCTGATAAAGTTTAAGGCTGGCTTTGTGCTATGTCTTGCCCTGCCTGGTTGGTAGCTGTTGTGCAAAAAAAAAAAAAAAAAAAAAACACTGCGTGGGAGTTGTCAAATACTACACCGGAAAAAAATGTGAGTGTGTGTGGGGGCTATTAATGCAGAAAAACTATTTAGTATGGCAGATGGATGTCTGATACAGAAATCCACACCTCTACCAGCAGCAGTTTGATGCTTTTAGGCAGCTGTCTCTCTCTCTCTCTCTCTGTCTCTCTCTGTCTGTCTATTCTGTGCGTCTGCTACCCTCGACTGCCGAAATGGAGCGCAGCCTCATAGTGGTGTTTCCATGACGACTGTTGCCTGGGTCTCTTGCTACCATGACAGTTCCCATGGTGAGACGACTGACCCTAAAACCCTTGGATTCCTTAAGCTCTCCACTTCTAAGTAACTTGCACAGGTCAACGTTCACAGCCTATTAGTTAACTGACCTGGAATCAGTTCTGCTGTCCTACCATAGCTGACTAACATATCATAACTTTGTCACTTACACCAAACCCAAACTGTACACCTGTACTGTATGCGGTGTTATGACAGAGTAGTGCTCCAGGAACGCAGTCCAAAATTACAGCAGAAAGTGATGTGAAAGATGTTCAAAGTATCCATCCTTTACAAGATCTCCATGCTTAGGGGCTGAGACAGTTTATTCAGATTTCATGTTCATAGGTCCGTTAGCCATCATCACCCCCCCCCTTCCCCTCCTTACCATTCTACGTCATGGTTATATCTCCTCTGCGTAACACCATCTTTCAGGCCAAGACATGCCAAAGTCACTTCAAGGCTCCAGCTACCTGGGGCTGCAGTCTGCTTCCTCTTTATGTAGAAAGGCAGTGTGCTGCAAACACTAGGTAAAGGGCATGGACGACTGTAGAAACTGCTCTCTGCGGAATGTGGATTTATATTTGTTTGCTTCGGCTTTCCGGGGAATTGTCCTGAGACTCCAGAGGGTATGGCAGTGCACTACAAAAGGAGGTGAATTTCATATTTGCCTTCATGCTGGTGATTATTTATAGCTTGTGCATTAGGGATTTGATATGCTAGCAAATGATTATCCAAGGATATGTTTAAAGGAAGTCTAGAGCAAAATATGGCCAGTGCTTGTCAATTCTCTATTAGCCTCACCTTATCAGGATGGATTGGTTTGCCAAAAAATGGGAGCAACTTTAAATGACAATATTTTTGAAAAATGCTTTTGACTGTTTGTTTTTTTTACAAATATTGGTCTTTTAGATGCTCTAGTTGCTTGAGAACCACATCGATAGTACATCATTCCTCTGAGAAATGCTTTCTGTAACATGGCCATGTTGTTTTTAAGTGAATAATGTTGTTCCTTGGTGATTCATTTTGAAGTGAAAAGCAAAATGACAGTCGAACCCTGCATTTTGTCTGGAGTGTGTGTGTGTAATTGCTTACAGTCTAAAATAAACTCTGTTTGATTTAATGACGCAGATGTAAAGGGTTGGGTTCAAATACACAGTAATGACTGCAGGTTTATGAGGACAAACAGCTATCAAAGAAATTACCATTAATGCTTTAGTAGTACTCAGCTCCTGGATGCTCAACAGGACTTGAAGGAGGTTGTAAAATGTCTTTTGCTTTTTCTGTCTCTCCCAACCAGGACGCTTCATCAGCAATTCGAGAGCTATAAGGAGCAGGTAAGGCGGATCGGGGTAGAGAACAAACGGCAACAGGCCACCCACAAGGACGATGCCCCGACCTGTGGGATCTGCCACAAGACCAAGTTTGCCGACGGCTGCGGCCACCCCTGCTCCTACTGCCAGACCAAGTTCTGTGCCCGCTGTGGTGGAAGAGTGTCTCTACGCTCCAACAATGTGAGGAACAGCCAATAGGCCTTCTTTTCTCTCTGCTAAACCACTCTCTGGTGCCATCACTGATTCATCCCATCCACCCTTCCCTTCCGTTCATTTTTATCATCTTGGGCTGTCATGCTTCACTGCTTGCCCTAATGCCTGGCTTCAGTCTTTGCCAACATGCTATATATGTGAAAATTCACTGGTAGATCATTATTTAAATACACACACGCAAACATACTATAAATAGATAAGGGCCAGGTTCCAGGTCAGGCTCCATCTAAAATACCACAGAAATATGACCAGTCCAACACATGCCAAGAACCAGATATTGGCTGGCCCTTTTTCATCACAGTTCATTCAGCATTGCATTTGCTCTTATATCAGCAAAGTGTTGATTGGGGTGGGCTCCAGAATCACAGCATGGGGTGGCATATTTTCAGCTCCTGCCGCAACTTGCTGAGGCTAAAACAAGCAACGTTCCTCTCACTTTACTTACCTGAGAATGGACTCATCTCTGGTCATGCTGAGTACCAATCTGCCCTGGTTCCGGCCTGCCCAGTGAGGTAATGCCCCCTGTGGTCACACGATGAAGAGCATAACTTTTCAGTGACTGGAGTGGAGTGGAATAACTGCGACCAAGCTGCTCAAATGCACATTATACACAATGGTGAAGTCTTTTTCATTTTTGTAAAGGATTCTAAAATGTTTTAAATGATAATATTATAGAGATAATGATGAATGTGTTTGAATGCACACTAGTTTGTGTATGCATATGTAGCGTTTCCAATACTAATAAAAGGTTTTATACCCATAGCCTTGTTTAAGATCATGCTAGTCTTCCTCACTAGCGGTCCATATCTCTACATTCCGAGAGAATATGATATTCATCTTGATACATGACCAGTGATCTGATACGCAATATGTATATTTAAAGCACCCAGTGATTCTATGAAACTATTCAGAGCTGTATTGATCTGGAGTGATGGGACAATACAAAGCAATAGAATATGATCCAGTATTATGCAAACATTCATTCATTGATCTTCTGTAACTGCTTTCTCCTGCTCAGGGGTTGTGTTGGATCTGGGGCCCTTCCCAGGACACTATACAGTTACAATCGCCTCCAAACACACACTCGTCTTAAACGGTGCAGCTAGATCAGAACTATTGAGTAAACATTTTGGAGCTCAACTGTCAGTTTAAGGGTAGTGTAAATGAATCTATTACTAGATCAATATCAGTGAAGTAACTGGATTACTAAAAAGTGTTTTTAGACACAATGCAATCCCAGTGAAGTCTTATGCTTCAGGAAGTATGAAGTGTAGACAGTTTAAATTATCTAGGTTTATGTCAGTCTTTCCCCTGCATCTTCTAAACACAGAAATGATTTGAATCTAACTTTTTTACTAGTTGTTAGTTACTAGAACTGAATTTGTTCTGAAGACCACCGGTTTTTATACTAAATCATAAATTTACCGGTATGCCGGTTCCAGAAACAAAAATGTAATTAGACAAGAGGTAAAGGCTCTGAAGCTCCCCAAACCTGCACTCCCCGTCTGCTTTCCTCTGCTGTTGCATGCCCTGCATTTGCATAGTGAAATCTGATAGGCTGCTACATTTTATGACGCAATACCACTTTCCCATTCCATGTTCAGTACTACGGCAGCTTTATTCGCCAATTACTCCTTCATCCTTTATTAGAAATGAGTCAAACAAATCCACTGCTGTGACAGGTTCACATTTAGACCTGCTCACTGAGTTCCCCCCAAATAAGTTTTTCTTTCTTTCTTTCTTTCTTTCTTTCAGGACAAAAACATGATTGAATATGGATACATAACATGTAAACAACTAAACACATTAAAACCACATAACACAACCCGTGATACAATCCCAACACTTTGTTACAATTTGGTGAGCATCATAAACATTTTCTGTAACTAACATCATAAAAACACATTTTCCGAAGTTTGGGGTCACTTTCGTACTTCTTATTCATGTACACAGTTTCTCACAGAGGTAACGCCTTATCTGAAGGGTACCCACCTCTTTCATTAGCATTGCATAAATATATATTTTTTTCTATTATTTTCTACATATGAAGCAAATATTCCTGAAACTACATACGTATAATATTTGCATGGCTTGTGAGCCCTATCACGTCTCTCACACTGGGTAAGCTACCTTCCCAAGCTAACCCGAGCTAGCAACAGCTAACTGCCTGAAGTGGTTAAAAAGATCCCTCGGTAATGTTAGTGCTTATGTGAACTCACCTAAGTGCATGGTGGATAACAAATTGACCAAAATCACACAACAGGAAGTCATGGTTCATTCAGATAATGTAGCCTAGCTAACTGCGTATAAACGTCAAGCTACGTTTTGTCTAAATTTATCGCCATGGAAAAATGTTAATGCTGCATGAGAGCTTTTTAACTAGTCATGAACTAATGTTCAATCCAAAAGGGAAAATCTATTACCCTAGCCAACACAGCATGAAACATTTCTTTTTTTTTTTTTAATTTTGAATGTTTTGCCGCCAGTTTGCGAACCGCCGGATGAATCCAACTGAGTTGGCACGGCTTTATCTTATTGATTTAGATTGCTGTGGGTCATCATATATTAATGGGGGGTGGTAAGATAAAAATGCGAGGAAATTCTAAGTAAGAAGCATGTACTTTTGTAACTGGTCTGTTCTCGCCGCCTATTTTCTTCCCATGGCCATTACAGATTGGGAAGGTAGCGGTCCACTTTGACATCGACGTATTTCAAAAGCAAGAAGTAAAAACAGTTTTCCATGCCACGTCCCCTTTAAATGTACATTTGGAGAACAATTTGGCTTGAGGGAATTAAAATAATTCATTTGTCTGGTGCCCTGTATGGGCTTTATACAGAAGAAGCTGTATTGGAAAGGGGCTAAGAAGTAGACGCTGTAAGTCCACCTCACAAAACAGAACATGGCGGATGGAGATATTTCTACCAGTACCTTATTACAGTATCTATGTCTTATAGGCGCATGGGACTGAATGCTTATTCCATTTGTATTAATATAATACAAACAACCCTATTCCAGTACAGCTTCTTACATAGAGTATGAAGCCCATATGCCAGCCAAATGAATGATTTTTATGCCCTTAAACTAAACTGTTAATCAGAACTACAGTTATAACATTCTTAGGAAGCCCTGTTTCTACCTTCTCCAGCTATCTTAAAGTGCTGTTAGTAAAAATGAACAAAGTACAAAGATAATTCATGGCTGGTGCATAAAACCTCTAGTATCGTACATGTTTTCACAGAAGTCTTTCATCAATTCTCCAGCATTGCTTTAAAAATATTTCTGCACTGCGTTTGTGAATGTGTTATAACGGTACTATGTAGGTACCCATCAAATGAAGCGTTACCCTGACATGCAATTCTGTGTTTGTCCTACAGGAGGCATTACAGCTACATTAATCACATCCGTTTACTGACAGCCTCAGCCGTCACACAGATATGTCCTAACAGGCTACATCCAAGGATACCAGGAGCATTAGCAATGTACATCAATAAATACGTAAATACACAAGGTTTCAGTCATGTAGCTTCATATCAACACCTTTCATCGTCCTTTTCCATGTATAACACATACATGTGTGTAGTCAGATGTACATCTCATCCATCCCGTTGCATTGTGTGGATGTTTTAGTGTCACCTTCACTCCAACAGCTCGATTTAGAACCCAGAACAGTGTTGCTCTCACTGAACCTGTCTTTTTAAATACACAGAAGTCAACCTTTTTCCCTTCACTAACACTTCCTCCCTTCTCTTCCTCCCCGCCTCTCCCTCTGTCTCTCCCTCTCTCACACATGCACCGTCTCCATTTCTCACCATTTTATTTTCGATTTCCGATTTCACACGTTGCTCTCTTTCCCACCCGCCCTCCCTTCTCCCGTTTTCTCCTCACCTCTTCCTGGTTTTTGCCTGTCTTTCACTCCTCTCTGCTTCCTGGACTGCATGCCTCAAGGAGGATAAAGTGGTTAGCATTATTTTTCTGTTTCTCTCTTGTTGTGTGATGATGGGATTGTTGTGTGGCTATCAGTATGAGTTTGTGTGTGTGTGTGTTTGTGTGTGTGAGTTCAAAAGCTCAACATCTGTCAAATCACACATGGATTTCGATCTGAAATGGTTAATTTGTTTTACAGTTAGTACAAGCCTCTATTGCTCAGTATAGATTTGTCTCTATCCATAACTGTAACTAATTTTCCTCCCATTGTCTCCTGCTCCTGCAAAGTGTCTCATAGGGAAGGACAGGGTAAGGAATTCTGGGTATTCTAGTCTCTGCATGAGGCGCAGTATCCCTTCCTTAGCTGACCGAGTGCCCCTTCCCCTCCTTGTGGCCGTTGCCATGGAGATGTGCCGCCGTTGCTATAGGGACAGCCAACAGGGAGAGGTCGATGGGCACGGGGTGGCATTCCCATTGCTCAGATGTTACACTGACATTATCAGTTGGTTGCACTTTAGTTGAAAGGACGTCGGAGCGGAATTGCTAGACGTTTCGAACACTCAGACAAGCAGTATAAGAACAAATATCAATTACAACACTTTATTATAGCATCATGGTGTCCCGTTCAAAAAAAGTGCCACTAACTTACAAGAGAATGTGCATGTTCGCTGCACTTTGCCTGTGCCCTGGGATTGCAACGGGCATGCCATGGGGTCAAGGGGTCAGGGGTCATGGTCAGGATATAGAGCACAATCCTTTGGATATGGGGTAGACAGATTTCCTGTTTACCCTCCGAGCAAATTTACCCTGCACTCCAGTGGGCACTTGCGACTCCCTGTGCACTTGTGACGTTCTCAGTGTGTTTTTTCTTTGTGTGTATATCAGGTTGTGTGTGTGTGTGTGTGTGTGTGTTTATAAGTTTGATGAGTGTATGTGTGTTACGTGTATGTGTGTGTGGGCCAGTATTGCTTCTTGATGAAAACAAATTGTTCTGTCAGCTAGCATTAAAGGTCACACACAAACTTTAGCACTAATTAATGACTCGGTAATTTTAGCTCCACACTTAACGTGATGTCTGCATCCAAGCAGGAGTTTGAACCAAGCAACAGGAGTTCCTAATTAGCGCTCTTGCTGTCATTGAGTTAGCTAGCTAGAGATGAGTCAGCGCTGTTAGCCTGTAGTGTTTAGCGTGAACTTAGACCACACATGCCACATTTATTTAAACTATCAGTGGTCAGTTATCTCACAGATGATATCAAGAACAACACTCTGGTGGCTCATTATTGCAGAAATACATAGCTCAGTCTCCTTTGCTAGTGATTGCTAGAGACAATGGATTACTTTGGGTTTGGATGCACTTTGAGCAAGACTTTCCACTGATATGAAACACAAGTGGATTCACGTTGAACCGTTAAAGTATTATACATATGTGCAAATCTTTTTCTGAAATAGCCTGTGACTGCTAACGAATTTAAATTAAATCTATCAATTTTTTATCAATCAAAAATGAGCTATGGAGCATGTAAGTACAGAGAGTGTGTCTAGAAATATATTGCAAAGATTGGGAAAGGGAAACTATGGATGTGGATAATCGCCATATCAGTTGATGGTAAAACGGTGTAGTGCAGATACTGCATAGAAATGCAGGCACACCACAGCAAACCTGACTCAAACTCCCAAGTAAAAAGAAGAAAATGTGTCTCTCTTTTCAATTCCTGACCTTTTTGGGCTGATTTTAGGTGCGTAGTTGGGATGGAAAATGTGACACCTGGTAACCCTGACTATCCAGGATAAAGTATTTTCCAAAGATCAGTGAATAACCGCAATCCAGTTCACTCTCGTGTTAATCAACGTGGCCTTGCATGTCTGACCAGCATGAGAGTCAAAACCACCCCGTCCTGTAACGTTTTTTGTTTTTTGTTTGTTTGCTTGTTCCAGTCCTGATACACACCTGTTCTGTCCTCTGTGAACCTTATTCATAATCACAGAACGTCTATATGTCCTACATATTTCAAATCGCATTTCAAATGGCTAGTAAACCAGCTTTCATTTGCTGTCGTTCGCCATTGTAGCCATTCTATTCTAACTCTAAAGGTCTTAATATGAGACAGTCGTGAGAGAACGCTTTACTAACGCTGATTTTATGGGGTTGTATCCAAATTTCTAAAGTGACTGGAATATAGTAAAAGCAAGTCTGGTTGCTTAAGGCTTTGTTAAGATTTTGTAGGATAACCCCAGATGATTAGTCTCATTACAGAGATTTAAAGCTTACTTTGCAAATATCTGGCTAGCGTTAATCAAAATATATGTTCTGTTTACACATTTAAAATGGCCCTAAAACTTCCATTATAATGATGAAATTTAAACCACAGAGTTTGCACAGAGTGTATAAAAGCATGTCCTTCTGGTGCGCTTCAGTTTGGGGATTCCAGTTGAGTACTATTGAAGAAATCTGAGGCACTCATGAGGATGATCAATTTAAAAAGGCTTGTCTATTCAATCATAATAACAGATAAAAACATTACGACGTGTTTCAGCCATTCCTCAGGGCAAGTCCGAATGCTACATTACATTATAGTGATGTTTGAAGTAAACATGTTTTCTGTTATTTTCGCACTACATAGAAACGGGAACGTGATTACTTCTGGTAATGACATGTACTATGTATGTGGGAGAAAGAGATAAGGTAGTCCAGGGGTCGCCAATTGGTAAAGAAATCCTAGCAAGCTATTTCAGCAATCCAAACTGAGTAAAAAATATAAACATATGAACAAATGTCCATAGTGAGTCTGCACATGAACCATAATAGCTTCTTATCCTGCAGCTTTATCTAGTCACACACATCTGTGTAAATTATTTAGACACAACTCACTAGAGACATTCGGTTAGACACGTTCATAGATTTCTTTTTATTTCATTGATGACGTTTAAAAATGAATAGCTGTGAATTATTCGTTAATGGACGAGCATTAAAAGGTAGCTGTCGTCACCATTCAGTCTTGGTAATTGCTTATCCGGACCTTCGTGAGCAAGAACCTTTATGTAACTAGACCTTGACCATTTTTACTAGAATAGCCCTGAGCTACACATTCCTTCAAGTCTCAGGCTGCTTTTGCGGTGCTCCCGGTGTTTTAGCCGAAAATGTGCAGCCTCTGAATCTCCATGTCTCAGGAGTATGATTCAGTAATTGTGTGTCAGCAGATCTGTCAAACTCCAAGACGGAGGCAGTCATTTTTATCTTGCTTATTTCCTCTTTGGGTGTCTGATCCAAGCCCTGGACTTTTTCCACAGATCCTTCGTTTAGACGCTGCTCAGTGCTGCAACTCGAACGCGGTCCCTTCTCTTACTCTCTGCTTCCGTTTAATTCCACTCCAACCTGCCTGCTTTTGATTCTACACTTTCCAACCCCTCTGTGCTCCATCAACATTCTTCTCTTCCTGGTGTCTTTCTCTCTCTCTGTTTTGATTTCTCATAGTCATTTCGTCTATCTTCCCCGCACCCTCTTCTCTCGCCGTTCCTGTTTTGGTTACCATGGAGAGTTGTATTCAGCTGAGCAGGAGGTGGCCGACACACTAACACACAGGGAAACAAAGCAATCCTATTCACACTCATGCTAGCATGCACACACACTTACACAGCTCTTAATGCTTTATTGCATGTCTTATAGGGTGATATGGCCTAAAATGTGTATATTAATACATCTTTTAAGCACTAAAACACGACAGGTCCTGGTTCTATTGGAAAAGCATCAAATAAACGGCGTGGTGTGGTGTGGCCCGAAGCTAAATTACTGTTTCAACCCCACAGCTATAAAATTGTAAATAAAACGCTTATTTAAAAAACGAGAGTGTTCAGCTTTACATTTATCACCCGACATACAGTATTTAAGTGTCTTGATAGTAATAAAAAACGCACCCTATATGTTTTATTGGTTTGTTTTCCTCACCATAATTTCTATAAAGAAGCAACACTGTATATTTACACTAGTTTGCATTGTGAGCTTACGGTTAAACGTCTTCCCGGACTCTGACTATAGAGTAGAGGACACTGCTACTTGCATGACAGAAATAGAAATGTGCAAAGTTGCAGCTAGATTAAAGGAAAGTATAAAATATCACATCAATTATCAATGTTGAAAAAGTTCAGTGTTGTTGATCATCTTTGTTGTTCAAGCTCCCATTATCCTTATGTCTTAGGAGACAGATTTGAATGTCTGTTTTTCTTTTCTTCGCTGTGTATATGGCACCCAGTGGTGGACTGTATAAGACATAAAATAATAGCTTCTGCACTTAATGGCTTGGTGAACAATACATCTTTAAGAGAAATGAAAAACAAACGGAAAAAAGGATTCTCTCTCGTATGAGACTGTTATGCAAGGATTAGAGCCTGGATTATTTTACTTTCCTCAACAACACTCAGCTATAGGAGACTAGCATGGCCGACGATCATATAGAGCCTGATTCTTTTTACTATCCGATTCTGTTATATCTTTTATTGCTGCTTTTTCACTGTGTTTTCTACTCTCAAACGTGCAAATGTGACATATTTGCAAACGATAGTGTTAACCTGCAGACGCCTACTCTGACAGTTTCATGCTTGGTCTCAGTGTGTACTTATATGGTGTTTATGGAAAGGCAGTTAGAATATGGGCTAGCTGTAGTTCTAGGCAGCAGGATTAGCGCAGATTGTTAATCCTTCCTGTGAGAGTATCTCTGGTCGGCCGACAGCTGTGGGTCTCTGGACGTCAGATTTACCTCAGATTACTCTGGAACAAAGCCAACTGAATCCAGTAAGGGCACAATGTTCTGTCTCTCTCTCTCTCTCTCTCTCTCTCTCTCTCTCTCTCTCTCACTTCTCCTCCCACCCCCCATGCTGTCCTAGAACAGGCTCCATCTCTTTAGAGCAGCATTGAAACACGAACAATCCACCAAAAACAGATATTTATTCGCTGTTTTTTCCTTCTTCTGCATTCTACCTTTTGACCATGTTGAACTCGATGGAACCCGAATGTAAGTATCGTCCTTTGCAGAACTGATCATCGGCAGAATGAAGCATTGAGAGGGAACATATGCTATAACACCAGGCTTAAATATGATTTGAGATTCTTGCCGATTTTGACAGTAGCAGCTGTGTCCTGCTTGAAGTTTCATTCCTTCTGGATAGTTTTTCACGAGCCGGTCCTCAGATTGCCGTTTTCACAGCCGGATTTTTGCATCTTAGTGCCAGCTTTCCAATCTGTCTGCATTTGATTGGCACTAGAGATACAGAGATATTTTTTTCCCCCTGAGAATTGCATGTTTTTTTTTTGTTTTTTGTTTTTTTAGTACTTGGTGAATATGATGCTGAAATGTGTAACCTACTTAGTATTAATCAACAGGGGGCACTATGGGACATTTTATTTAGCTGTATTTATGTTGGATGCTGCTAGCAAAGAACTCCTAATAATGAGTTTCATGTTTAAGACGTTGTAATGTAAACAGTATCTTTCACAGAGGATGTCAAGGCGAGTGTGTGTCTCGGCGCTCAGTGCTCACTGAACTGAAGTGCTCTCATATTCGACAGTTTCTCTGCATGCTCACAAACACCTTTAATGCTCGCTGATACTGCTCTGCCCCCTCCCCCTAGTCCCCTCTATGCCTAAAATACTGTTTAAATGAATTGCAGATGTTTTATCAGAATATTTTTGTAGAAGGAAAATACTCTAGTTCCTCCTCTTGATATTTTCACAGAGCACAGATTGTAGTCTACTTTGTTTTAATCGTCAGTGGTGAAAAACATCCAGATCACTGCCGTTTTGTGTCATCTGTTCAGTAGCTCAACACCGTAAACTAAGCTTACGTCACACAGTATCTTGTGATATCGGATGTGGAATTATGAGCCTTTTTTATACAAGTAAATGAGCATGGCATTGACCCGACACCTGATATCAATATCTGTATCAGTGTCTAAATGTAATGATACGGGCGTGTCTGGAATTGGATGTTTTCACTGGTTTGCAGAGTCATACTCGCTGATTGACTGCCAAAGTGGCTGTCTATGGGTTAAAATCCACCTCCCAAGTTTTACTTGGAAAGGCACAATATTGACAAGGAACAAGAACCTACGCTCATTACTGCACCATTAAAGTCTGTTAACCGCAATATGGAGCAACAGTAATCTGGACTGGATTTACAGACACGATCAATAGATTAGACCTCTACTAAGGTGTGTGTATTAAAGAGTCTAAAGTGAGATTGATATGTTGGAAATTCACACTCTCAGAGCCACAAATGTTAAAAAGCAGGAGCTCTTTGATTTTGCATTAACGGTAATAGCATCTAATCAGGTTCTCCACATTGCAGATAGAGAAAGGCTCAGACAAAGACAGGAAGAAGAGAAATCATTGAGGCCTAGGTATTTTAGGAAGTCACCATCATCCATCTTGTAAATGAAACACTGGAGAGCTCTTATTAATGTTAAAAATGAGAGGAGAGAGAAAAGAAGGAAAATTAACTGAAAGGAAAAGATGACCGGGTTGGTAGTGTTGCTAAAAACTGCATATAACTGATGGCCACTGCAGTGTGAGTGAGCGTGTGTGCAAATGTGTATGAACTTTGTCTTATATATCTGGGTTTTTTTTTTTATGTTTTCCTACAAATCTTTCCACTTCAACCCTCTTACCTTAATGTAATTGTTAAAAATAAATCTAAAGACATAAGGTAACTTACCAGCATTACCTTTAAATAAAATAATAGTCACCCAAATGGAGCATCGGTTATGTGTATACCCTGCGAATATATATCTCGAGGTATATAGATCAGCGGCACCTACTCCGTGTTTCTCGGCAGGTGATGTGGGTATGCAACATGTGCAGGAAGCAGCAGGAGATCCTTACTAAGTCTGGAGAATGGTTCTCATCAGGGCCAAGGGGCAGGCCTCTGAGCGTAGCCGGCCCTGAGGCTGACCGGGACGGGAAGCTGCGTTCCAGGTCGCAGGCTACAGTCGGAGCTCACCTCGCTAGTGTTAACAACGCCCAGCCAGCCATTGACCGGACCAAGGGAGCAGACATCATGCCAGCCTCACGAGCTCGGAGCGAACCCCCACGAGAGAAGTATTCCTGCTAGTGCACTTCTGTAACGCTGATACATAATGAACTGTGATACCAGTCATGAATATTTGTTACTGCACATCAGAGCGTCTACGCAAAGCCTTTTATTTGTACACGTGTCGTATTTCTGCATCAAATGTGCAGACCTGTTTTTGGCATTTTGAATGTGGGTTATATCTTTTGTTTCTAATCATTAAAAAAAATTAGAGGGAAAAGATATTATTGTTTTTGTTTTGACTAATCTGTGTCGGATCAGAAAGAACCGTTTTGTTATTTCTAAATTTTAGTGGTGTAACACAATGCTGCTATCTAAATCAGTATGTGATACTGGTCCAAAAACTTGTTTCGGTTATAAACCAGAAGTGGACGTGGCCTAAACTGCAAGTTGTTTCACTATGATTATTTTTAATAGCGATGTGCACAGGACTGTTTTGTTTAATCCTGCTTGCACAGTTATAATTTTTGTTTTGCACCTGCCCACAGCATTCTCGAACAAATTGAATAGGTTCTGTTCCTCCATAACAAACAAGTAGTCTAATATACACCACTACACCCCTAAATAGGTAGTTACTAGGGATGAATGAAAGAACAATGAAAATACCGCATTCATGTTCACGTTAATGAATGTAGTATCTGTATTTGTATCTTTTCAGAACACATTATATGTTCATTCAGATTAATGTATTCATAGTTAGTTATATGAATCATCTGTTCCCTAAGGATTTCTTGAATAGTTAAGATGTCTTTGCTTTCAAATGGGTTTCACTTGTAAACATTTCTGTTGTCAGTTTCTACATAGAACCTGTAAAGCCTTCAACAAAAGGGACCAACCAAAGACTGAAGGGTGCTAGATGAGACCTTTATTTAAGATAAACTGCTGTTTCTTAAGGTTAAGTTTCTCCTCAGTATAGCATTGGATATTAAAATGTAAAGGTATGCAACTCCTTATTTGTTCAACATGGAAAAAGGTGGTTTGAAACTCTAGATGTCTAAAATCCAGCATTCAATAGTTTGTAGCCTACTATCATTTTTATGCTGTCTTACAAAAAGCCATGCAACCTAAAGGGCTTACAACCTATGGTTCTATGTAGAACCCTACCACAGAGTATTTTCCATTCAAGAAAAGGTTTCTTTTAGAAATTTTGAAATATTAACTATGTATAGAACCCAGTTTTTCTAAGACCATATTATCAGAGTCTGTTTCCTTGTCCAAAAGGAAGAGGCCAGTGTCCCTACATGAGCAGAATGGCAAGGTAATTGGCAGAGGTGAGAGGAGAGTGGGACCAGGCAGGCAGCCTGGTCAGGCTCCAGAAGGTCGTGCTCCAGGAGAAAGACGAGAGAGCAGGCGCCTGGAGAAAGGCCATTCGCAAGAATATGACCACCCTGGTGATGCTGCCCACCCTGACCAGAGGCGGAGAAAAGAAGAAGAGGAACGGGAGCGGGAAAGGCAGAGGAGAGAAGAGGAATACCAAAATCGCTACTGCAGCGATCCCAACCTGGCCCGCTACCCTGTCAAACCTCAGAAAGAAGAACAAGAGATGCGCATGCATGCCAAAGTGTCCAAAATGCGACAAGAACGTCACCACAGTGACATGGCCATCAATGAAGTAGGCCTGGCTCAAGATGGTTGTGAGACCCCAGGCAGCCGGCTAAGCAGGAGGGAGGCAGGCAGTGAAAACCGCAAGGCACTACTGGAAAACCATCGGGCATACTCTGTGGACAGGACCATGGGGGGTAGCACTGGTGGGGGGCCTGCACCCCTTCAAAAACAGGGTCATGGTGGTTCTCACGTGAGCCCTGGAGGCTCCCAAGACCTCAGGGATGGACAGGATTGGGGCCTCAAAGGCTACTTGGAACCTGGCTCAGCAGCATTGTTACATAAGACCAAGCGTGAGAAAGCTGCCGAAAGCTTCCGGAAAGATTCTTCTCTCAGTTCGGACCAGTCAGAGTGTCTCCGACCACCCCCTCCTCGTGCTTACAGGCCCAAGCGAGGCCTCAACAAGAGGCAGATGTCCATTAGCAGCTCAGAAGAGGAGGGAGGATCCACACCTGAGTATACTAGCTGTGAAGATGTAGAGATTGAGAGCATAAGCGAAAAAGGTAAGGAAGTCTTCTGCTTTGGCTTAAGCAACTTTAAGGATGGTAAGAAATCAACTCATTTTGAGTCCCTTAGATTGCTGTAGCCATGTCAATCCAAACACAGCAAATACGTAGCAATTCTTGACAGTTACATTATTGATTTCCCCAGTCCTAACATTTGTTCTGAATTCTATCACCTGAAAACCATGCCTATAATTTTTCCAACAGTCTCTTTGCCATTAAAATCAATTGGAAAAAAATGAACCAGAAGAAGTTGTTCTTCTCAAAAAAACCCTCAAATACACATAACTCATAGAATTCTCCCTTACTTTTTGTGACATACTGTAGATTTGGGAAGTATTGCGGTGGACAACATAGTAACTGATTCTTCAATAGGTTCATTAGGTTCATCTTATTTGATGGTTCACTTTTGGTGCTTAATGGTGCATTCTTGCTAAACTAGTTTCAAGCTTGACTGTTAATTGCTGTTGTTGGAATCTGTTTGAAAAAGAGACTAATTGAAGGTTTCCAAAGCACCTCCCATCTGTGGTTGAGATTTGATTTATAAAGCCCCATCTGTTAAATAAATTCTTTTGAAGATTTTCTTTTTTTTTTAGCTTTATGATTCATTTTGTACAGACCAAACATAGCACCTGTGGTCTGAGTGATTTGAGTGAGGTGGCTCTTAGCATTTGGATTGGTTATTGCTCATCTTTGTCCTTAGTTACTCTTGGCCATTAGCCCTCAGCTATGGTTGGATTTCTGCCCTGATGCAACATGATGGATGAATTGTGTTGATACGGAAAAAGATCTTGCTACAATCCTTCCTAATATCATTTTCCATTAGGGATCTGTTGTGTATCATTCTCCCATATTGTTGCTTTAGGTCAAAGCTGATCTCACAAGATCTGACAGTAAACGCTCTTAATTCAAAGGTCAAACTTGGTCTGTGCTGAGAGCCAATGGTGCCACATCCTTTTCTCATCCTCAATCAGTACACTCAGCATTGCTAAGAACTTGGGATGTCAGACGCAATTTTACTTTTTGAAATATTATTTTCATAATATTTTCATATTCAAAGGCAACAATCAACAACTGAACGTTTCAATCCTGTGTTGTATTTTTAGTCATGTAGCATATGTTTAGAAAAAGTTGCATTTCCTGTGTTATACAGTGTAGCATGTACCGATGTATTGTTTACAACGCCAAATATATTATAACTCAATCCAATAAGAAAGTTAGCACCAATGGAGTCACAGTGGCTTTCTCTTCATAGCTACTAATTTTCTGCATATCCTACTTGTCTCTTGTTTTCCTTGCCCTAGGTGACTGGGATTGCCATCCTCTAGACCCCACTATATGGCATGTAAGTTTTATCAACAGTATGCTCATATATGTTGAGTAGGAGGTTTTGAATTAAGGAATTCTGTAGAAGGTTGTAGTGGTTGGAGGATTAGATTGGGCCAGGCAATATGTGATTTAAATGATGTATTACAAATTTAGAAATATACACTTAGTATCCAGTTTATTTGATAGAATTACCACATATCTACTCTTATTTAGCCATTTAATTAGGTAACACTACTATATACTGTACAGTAGAAGCACTCTTTGAGGATATATATTCAATAACTGTAGTCCAATGCTTTTGGCTCTATGAACTCTTTAATGGTCATTTTTAAATAAAAAAGAAAAAATACAACTACTATCCTCACCCCTGCTGTATCCTTTAAATTTTGCAACTGCTGATTTGAATTGTTAGAGGTTTTAATTTGAGACCATGTTCAGTAACACTTTACTACTATTTAAGGACATGATTATTTGCAGAGACAGCAAAATTTTACATAACTTATTATTAATCTAGAGTTAGTGTAAAAGAATTTTCATTCATGCTCTAAAAGCTAACGTTAAAAGCATCGGTTAACACCCACAAAGTGTTAGAAATCAAATTCAACTGCTATATGCAGACTGGCACTATTCTAATTACCTTGTGTTTTGCAAACTGCACAGATTCCTGAGCTGACCTCTAATACGCTAGATGCTTAATCTTTGGTTATGCACAGCGCTTCACTAGAGTGTGTGTGCAAGTCAGCAAGACTGTTCATCATTAATGGGTCTGAAAACCACCGTTCCATTTCCCCTTAGCATCCTGTTACGTGGCAGCCATCAAAAGAGGGAGATCATTTGATCGGACGCATCACTCTGAGCAAGCGCTCGGCCGTGCCTCGAGAAGCTGGTTCTTTGCTCGGACTGAAGGTGAGACTGACAGGTCACCACAGCCAAATTCTCTACATTATGACTCTATCAATGTAAAGGCCAAGCTCTATTTACTAAGACTAGTCACAGGACTTGCATTGAACAGTACAGCATATATATACAGCATTTATCTTACCATTCAAACATTTTTACAGAGCTAAAACCATTTTTTTAAGATGTTGTGTTGTAGAACTTACCAAGTGCATGTTGTGTCGTTGTTAGGTGGTTGGTGGGAAAATTACAGAGACAGGTAGACTTGGAGCATTCATCACCAAAGTAAAGAAAGGAAGTCTCGCGGACGTTGTAGGCCATTTACGAGCAGGTGAGGATTATTGTTCAAAATGTGTATTTGCGTAACTCAGGTGGTCAATAATAATGCTGAATCTCATTATCATTAATGTTTTCCTTATTTGCTAACCTTTGTTCTTCTGTTTGACAGTACTCCTAATTGTTACATGGCAGTTTAGCTAAATGGTAGCCATTTTGATTTCAGGTGATGAGGTATTGCAGTGGAATGGGAAGGCGTTGCCTGGAGCAACCAAGAAAGAAGTGTACAACATCATTTTAGAGTCGCAGTCTGCACCTCAAGTAGAAATAGTTGTTTCAAGGCCAATTAGGTAAGCATAGCGTGTCATAAATAAATTGCTGTCTTTAAGACACCCCACTCTAATATACATATATTATATGTGACATTAAGATGTGTATTGTCATTGTCGAGATGATGAACATCATTGTTGAAATGATTAACAGATTTTTAACACAGTTTTAGTGTAAAAGGGACACTGATTGCAGAGGGCTCCTGCACTAGCCTTGCTTTTTCATGCTTACACATGTATTTTAAAGTAGAATTACAATAGTCAGGGTTTCTTCCTTTCTTTAGTCATGTCCTGTCATTGGTTTGTTGTCTGATTCTATTCACCTGTTCTGTGTTTCCTTCTGATACTGTTGTTGCATCCATGTCTTGCTGCTCGTCATGGTTTTGTTTTCTGTGTTTCCTAGTTCAGTATTTTTTTTTTTACATCCTGGTCATTTTTCCCCTGCTATCTGGCTGTTAATGAGCGTTCTGTTCTGATTAAATTATTAGCTAGCTTTCTTGATCAAGGTGGGAAAAAGTTCTAATCCTGTATTAGGTGTACGAATCATGAAATCATGAAAAAGTCTTCATGTATTAGGTTTATGGAGAATCTTTCCCTGATATTTTTTCTCTTAAATTATGGATTCTGTTAGGGTCTCGGTGTACTTTGTGTCACTCTGCCTTTTAATGTATACAATCTTGATCTTTTAAATAAAGAGTTCCTAATTAGCCTAAATCGAAATAGAGTGACCATCTATGTGTAGAAAGAATCTAAAATGGCTTAAATGTGTATTACATGGTGATTCAGTTGTTTCTTTCTGTGTCAAATTGACCTCAGTTTGATTTGCTTTTCCACTGTATGTAAAAGATGCATCCAGCGTGTTCTTCCCAATAATGTCCTCAGAAAGTTTTATAGAGCATACGAGTAAGTAAAGCACTCAATCTGTGATATTGTGCCCAGTGTCCATAGCACCCGAACCTAAAGTATCCTCAAACCTTAAGTAGCATTGATAGCTTATTAGCAACATTTAGCTACCAAGATCAAACCCTTCTTGATCCCGACACTTCCCGTATTTCCGAATAATCATTACCTTGTGTGTGTGATCACTTATGTGATTGTAAAGAAGGCCATATTTTTTAATATGACTGTTTAAATGTTCTTGTGTTTTTTTTAGAGACACACCAAGAATTCCAGAGAAGTCACATCCTCCTCTTGAGTCTAGTAGGTTTTGTTGATTACATTTACACCATCAATATACTTTTTTTTTTTTTACATAAGAGCAATATACTGTATTTACCATCTATCATCAAAAATGTACCGCTAAGAATACCCACAACATATTCACTTTAAAGTAATATTTGGTTAAGTCTTGTTTTCTGTCACATTAGCTGGATCCAGTTCTATAGACGAGTCTCACAAGGTGGATCGTCCCTCCATCTCCGTCATGTCCCCCACCAGTCCGGGAATGTTGAGAGACCTGCCTCAGGACCTACCAGGCCAGCTTTCAGTAAGTACAAGCACAAAGATGATTACTAGTCATGCATGGTGGTATTATAGCGCAGTGATATAAAGGTGGCACACAATGACCAAATAATTAAACTTACATTGTCTTTTAGCCATCATGAGGCAGAATGGAGAGTCCAGCAGACAGTGATACAAGTCCTTCAGGGTGTGATCAAATGACCAGAAACAAGTGCAAGATAATTGTGGTTAAAATTCAGTGACCCAAACTAATAATTATATAATGTTATAAGACAAGGAAGGCACATTTGCATTAAGGAAGGAATAAAAAACTTAGGGACATGGTCTAATGGTCTTTATCTTATAATAATAAAGACTAACGAAGTGTTTTGTTCCTTTTACACTTCAGCAATTTGCCTTATTTTTTTTATTATTATTATTTGAAGAAACAACACATTGTACTTTTTATCCATTTATAAATACACTTGATGTTGTGGAACATCCATGAAAGTCCACAAAGTTAGTTCTGGTTATCGCTTACATTATAACAGCGACACTGTGTGGTCAAAAGTTTGTGGACACCTGATCATCACACCCATAAGTGGTGCTTCTGCAAACTGTTGCCACAAATGTCTAGGATGTCTTTGCATGCTGTAGCATTACAATTTCCATTCACTGGAACTAAGAGGGTCAAACCAGTTCCACCATGAAAGTGCCCCTGTGCACAAAGCGAGCTCCATGAAGACATTACCAAAGTTGGAGTGGAAGAACTCAAGTGTCCTGCACAGAGCCTTGACCTCAACCCCACTGAACAGCTTTGGGATGAACTGGAACACCGACTGCACCCCAGACCTCCTCACCTAACATCAGTCTCTGAACTCACTTGTAGCTGAATGAGCACAAATCCCCACAACAAAGCTCCACAATCTAGTGGAAAGCCTTCTCAGAAGTGTGGAGCTCATTATAACAGCAAACAGGGACTAAATCTGGAATAGAGTGTTTAACAAGCACATATGGGTGTGATGGTCAGGTGTCCAGAAACCTTTGGTCATACAGTTTTTCCATTACCAGCCTCCTGTATTCCCCTTTGAAGTGAATGAAAAATGCAGCTTGCCGTGTTTTGTTTTTTTACAAAGCGCTGAGATTCCTTATAGTCCATATTTAAGCCATTATCTTATTAAATGTATAGAAATGCAATGAAAGCATAATAAAAACAAATTTATTTGTCACTGTAAATAAGAATAATTTGCACTAATAGTAATAAATAAAATATTTCCACTGACATATTATAATTGGCATTACTTACACCGAAACACTCACAAATTTTCTTTAAATGTTAAATAGGAACACAACATTAATGAATGTGATGCTATTTTAAACAACTAGCACAAAGTGGGATGCTAGCAGGTGCTCGCTTCAACAGACAACAGAGCGTAAGTTTTACGCAAAGCTCCATGCACTCGTCTGTGGTTTATAAGTGCATCGGCTTTCAGACATAAAACTGAATAATAAGAACCATCAGGGATTTGAGCTGTCTGGACATCGCATTTCCGTAATCCAGTTTTGACATAATTGTTTACACACAGAACAGATTTCCCTGGCCTGCTTATTCACAGCATGGTTTATTTATTTAGTCCGAAGGTGCCGTGTCAGTCACAAAACATTCGATGTGCAACTGTATCTGTTAATGCAGAGCAGACATGTTTTATAATTTAACAATATGTTATATATTTTTAAACCTTTTTAAGTTTTTGCTGTTTGGGTTGAGAGAAATATTTGGATTTGTAAATATTTGATTTCTAAACTTTGTTATGGTGAAATAAGTAAAATCAATTAAAATCAAGTCACTGTTTTATTCTTATTAATACAGTATTTAACAATAATTTCCAATTTTAGTGTGTGCCAAGAAAAACATATCTGAAATTTAAAGCTGTTTTGTTGTTTTCCCGTTTTAATTTCCTAATGAAAAAGGACTGAACGTAGCGTACACAGACTGCACTGCTTGGTTATGTTTACCACCTTAAAATCAGCACTGGTCTTTTATTCATGACAAAATATTTAGACTGTTCAGGCCCTAATATGGACTGTGTCTGTTTTTCAACAAGGTGAAACTGTGGTATGACAAAGTGGGCCATCAGCTTATCGTCAATGTATTACAAGCCATAGACCTGCCTTCTCGTCCAGACGGCCGACCACGCAACCCTTACGTCAAAATGTACTTCCTACCTGATCGGAGGTGAGCATTGCTAAATGATTAATGTGCTTATAGCCATGGTAAAGAGACCCAAAGCTACTTTTATCAAGGATATTTTGACATCTCTCAGAAGAAAAAAATCGTCGATTTTGAATTGTGAAATCCAATGTGCGAAATTCCAAACTGATTGGATTAGATACTAATCTTCCGAAGACTTCTCCTCTGCCTCTAATCACCTTGCACTTACTAGCAAGTAGGTATAAATAAGTTATTTAGTAGGCATGTAACAATGTAATGTGTTAATAAATCTCGGTACAAATTTATGGTGATTCGAATTGCTAGAAATAAAAATCAGCGATTATTCTTAGTTTTCATAGCTGTAGTTGCGTGGTTTAGACAGCAGCGGGCACAATAACGTACAATAGCGGGAATACCCGTGATGTCACCATAAGGCAGAAGTAACACAGCTCTATTGCTGTGAAAACATGTGAAAACCAGATCTAAAATGGAAAAGAGCTTTTGTGCGATTCACTTTATAAACAGATTTAACAAGAAATCGGAGCTCTGTTTTTAAAGCAAAAGAAAAAAGAAGCAAATGGAGGTAGTTGTTTTGTGTTAAAGCTGACAGCCTTCACAAATGTTCATAAATGTTAACTAATAAAAGGCCTATTTGTTATTAACTTTTTCATTTTTAATAAAAGGTAAATTTTCTTTAATAGGCTATTATATTTTATTCCAATGTTTACAAATTTTTGTAAAGAATTATTGTTTGTTATTAAGAAAATGAAACAAAGGTATTTTTGTAACTTAACATAAGAAATATTTAAGTTCATAAAGAATAGGAAAATAAATGTTGCACTTTTTTAGTAATACATTTTTCTTAAAACTTTCTTTTTTTTTAAATATGGCAAAATTTAATCCTGCACCCAGTATGGGGAATTGAATTGAATGCAAGCTTATTATTTAGTGGTCTGTAAACTTGACAGAAGTGGAATTTACAACTAGGCTATGATAGAGATTATGCAGTTCTGTATCCTAAATTACTATAAAAGTAAAACCCCATTCACTTTCCATGTGAAAAATACATATTATAGAGATACAGTCATTGCTGTATACCTTTAAAGTATACCATTCCAGTGACAAGCAAAGTACAGTTTATTACATTAGAGACTTCAGAGCAACAAACTTTCAACTGTTCATAGCCTCTCTATTTTACACACACACATTGCGATGTCTTTTAGTGACAAGAGCAAGAGGAGGACGAAGATGGTGAAGAAGAGCTCAGAGCCACGGTGGAACCAGACTTTCCTTTACTCACATGTTCACCGGAGGGACTTCAGAGAGCGCATGCTGGAGATCACCGTGTGGGACCAGCCGAGAGCGCAGGAGGAGGAGAGCGAATTCCTCGGAGAGGTGGGTTTTTATCACGATGAGAAATCCACATTAGCATTTTAGTGAAATTAAACGTCATCTGAGATTAGTTTTCTATCTGAGTTAAGAATAATTCAAGTCAGACTTATTATGACTCTCTTATGGTCTAGTCAGATTATAAACGCATATTTATTACTTACATTTTACTGTTTTTTTCATTGTATTCTGATGCAGTATATGACGTTTATAATAGTTTATAGTAGTAATGGACTCCCGTTTATCATTTCTGCAGATCCTGATCGAGCTCGAGACGGCTCTGTTGGACGATCAGCCGCACTGGTACAAGCTGCAGACCCATGACCTGTCCTCTCTCCCTCTACCCCAACCCTCCCCGTTCCTCCCCCGCAGACACGTCCACACAGACAGCCCCAGCAAGAAGCTACAGAGTGAGTGTCATGTCTGTGCATGCTGGTTCATCTACAAAAAAACCCATGCAAAATTGTTTTCACAGTAGGATAAAGAACTGTGACTCAAACAAAGATATAACAGATCTCCTAAAGCATTATGTTGGAGCTATGCTTATAATTCTGTGTAATGTGTTCTCAATACTTTGGAAGCATTTTTAGTAAATCTATTATTATGTCTTTTATTAATAATGATCTAATTCCTTACTATTTTTTATTACAGAGGTGTTGAATTCTCGATTCAGATCAGAAGGTGTTGATTACTTTTCTATAACAGCAGCTCTGACAGTAGTGTAGGCCGCAAGGCAAATCACAGGTTTATCATAGGTCATCTTCAAGAAATGTTACAGAAATTGCTGCAACATTACATTCTAATTAGTAGAAACATGTTACTGCAGTGATGTCTGTTTCAACTTACTGTATTTGAAGTTAAAAAAAATCTACACTTCTGAGGGACGTACCAGAAAAAGCATTTCCCGATCATTGGGAGATTGTGAGTTTAAGTCCCAACAATGCCACAGCCAACCGTGGCCAGAGCTGTGGCCACCTTCTCCCCTGTCAATCAAATGACTTTAACCAATCACAGGCATCTGTGAGCTCATGTATTTTGAAGAGGACAGATAACGGTTTCCTCCAAGTGCCCTACAGGAGCAGCAGTTTCATGACTCTCGGCTGGTTTCACATGTCTCGGAGGAAGCATGTGCTAACCTTTACCCTCTAGTGGCTGTTGTGTGATAGGGGAGAGCTGGTAGGCAGGAATTGCCAAAGGAGAAACATTGGGGAAAATAACAACCACAAAATACCATCTGCCAGTTTCTTTAGGACAGCTACCTTGTAGTGGCCATATGAACAGGTGCTTAACACATAGGAAACAGATATTGACTGCAACCTTTTCATTGCTATGAAAATTTATCAGCCCTGCTAGAAACCATTCATCACTGGGGACCAGCGTTGACCAGATAATAGCGACTTAAAGCAACAACAGTTATGGCAAGTAGAACTAAAGCTGAGTTCAAGCAGTAGCCATGGAAACCAGACTTACTAAGCAACAACTCTAATACTACAGCAGAACAGAGTGTTCGACAGTCTAAGAAAAAGCCAACTGTGACCTGCTCTGCAAAAAAAGAGTCACACTGACCCTTGTGTGGATGTTTGGCTAGTCTAGGGTTAGGGTTAGGGTTAGGTGTAAGCATTGCGCTATTAACTGCATTAACAATAATGTCACCAGAAGGTCTCAGACAAATGTGTGTGTGCTATAAACAAAAACAAGGTTCGCTGTGACTCGTTTTGCTGGATCGAGTCACATTTATAAAGGCAAGAAAGCAAAAGCAGAACCACAGGCTTTCTCAGTTTTTGTTCAGGATGCCATAGCCATCCCTGTCAGTAGTTGTTTATATAGAAAGTGACATATTCTAGGTTTACCTGATTGATTGGTGTTAAATACAAGGTTTGTGTACATAATAAACTGTATTGAGTTGAATGAACTGTGCAGCGCGTGCGGTCTCCAGGCTGCACATTATGTCCTGTGTGATGCCGTATTTTGTAGCTGTTCAACTATATGCTGTGTGTGTATGTCTCAGGATCTCATCGCATCATTGAGACTGATTATGATGATGCTATTACGGTAGTGTCTTCAGGTGGGTGGGGCGGGCGCATGGTGTCTGTAATCACACCGTAGCTGTCCACCAGAGGATGAGAGAGAGAGAGAATAAAGACCTTTTTTTTTTTCCAAGACCATCATATCCATTACAGAGAGTTGATTATTTAGGAATACCAGCCTTGGATGCAAGCACTGCCTTAGAAAACTCCTGAAAACTGAAATTACCCAATTTATTCATTCTTATGAGCCACAATACTGCATACACAACTGTAGTAGTGTCTGTCAATTATAAACTCCAACTTATGATAAGAGATGCAGCTTTCGCGCTATTCCAAATATGCAGATGAATTAGTTTGTTGTGTATTAGTTGTTTATTCGGCATGAGGTCAGTCTCTCTCCCCCTCTGCTGGGCTTTTGTAGTAATGAAGCTGTGACCACAGAGAAAGCGCTCACAAACTGCATGAAAACTAGGAATGGTGCACAGTAGTATCACTTACAACACCTTCATAAGGCCTTAAAGTGTTATAAAGCTTGCAAAACTCTTGTTATTAAGCGTAAATAACAGATTGTGTCGGCTTAATACACTCTGATACAGGCCTTATGACATTATGCTAATTTTGTGTTTTTCTTTTGCATGCCTGTAGTGTAGTTTGCTGTAGATTTAAGCTTCTTGCTTATCATTCTGGATTAGCTATATAAGCTCATCTCGCAGCTTAGGGATGTGTTTAAGGGTTAAGACAAGTGTGGGAATTGGACATTGGTTGTATTAGGCAAGTATAATATCACTATCACAAGGAAGTAAGAGTGTAGGTCTTTTGCTTCTTTTTGGCATGTTGTAGAGATCTGCTGTTGTGCTGGTAGTTCGGCACAATCCTCTCGCATGGTAGTTTTGGTTTCATCTTTTTAACTGATACCTGTGTATTCATTGACATGGCACTAATGGTATAGAGTTATGAACTTTGTGTGTGTGATATACCAGCAGCAGATAGGAACTCCAGAGAGAGGGAGAGGTGCAGCACGCTGACGGTTCCCGAGAGGCAGGCAGCCATTCAGCATCGCTCTCGCTCCGTCTCCCCACACAGAGAGGACCAGTGTAGAGGACGCTCACGCCACACACATGTCCCCATGCAGAGGTGAACCTCTAACACACACGCATTCACACATCTAATCTATAGACACATGCATAAGGAGCTGTATTCAGAGTTAACTGAAACATTGGCATAGCTTATTAATTTCACAACTCAAAATAGCAAATTGAACATGTGATAAAAATAGACTAGATACCACAAGCAAACACACACACATTTGAATCCATGACCTTGTGGCTTCATTAAGTTGTCTGTTGACAATCGGGTCACAATATAAAAAAAAATAGTAGAATGTTCTGGAACATTAAAAAAATGTATTAAAATAATCTAAATAGGGAGCTCACTAAATTGACTTAAGCACATGCATAATCCAAAGCTGAATATGAGTAACGTTCCCTACATCAATAGTGACGTGATCTTTATATAGATACCAACACAGTTATATTGATCTACACTGCTACAGGAACTGATTAGCTGTACATGAAGGTGTGCTAAAATGAGGTAAACCACTAAATTCTAAAGGGAAAAAAACAAAAATATAATCACAGATGATGTCATGTTGTAAGGTGCAACTGTTTCCTTTTCACCCTCTTCTTAGGAGTCTGGATGAAATTCGCCAGAAACGGCATAATTCCCAGTCACCGACACACTACTATAATCCACAGCAGGAACACCGATCTGGAGACTCAGACTACGACTACTCAGAGGACAGGTATTTAAATACATTAATTTATATACATTATTATCTCTAAACCACATTTGACAATCAGTACATGACATCATAACGTGTTATATTCTCTGATTTTCCAATTTGGCGTGAGACAAAACATCCAAACAAATATCTTTGAAGCAACCGCTATGTGCTGTGTAAATGACGAGGAATAACGCAGTAGTCAATTGTTATGAGCTGATTTGCATATTGTTCTCAACCGCATTTCAGTCTTTCTAACCAGAAACACATTTAACTGCAAATGTGATTAAAATCTTATCAGGATACAATCCAGATACCAGACACATGAAACCAGCAGGTAGAAATCAAATCACTTACAAGGTTCTGTCTTCTTATTAGATTTCTGCTCTGGAGTGAGTGCTGCTCTAAAATCCCAGAATCACAAAAATGCCCATATTTGGGAGGGAAAGCAAAATATAAAACAACGATGATACAAAAAACATGGTGATTTTCTGTGACTATCAAATAGAAATGACAAAACAGTATTATATATTTCAAACATGTGTATACAAGGTGCGATCACAAAGTTCTGAGGCTGTTTCCGTTGTTGTGCACGAACGGTGAATGGGAGGGTCATGTAATGAAGCAATGAGGTGAGGTGTTTTGAGTGGCTTCAAGAGGGGCAGAACTTTTGATCGCCCCTTGTACGATACATTCAAGCACTGATTCCGTCAAACATAATAAATAAATAAAATTTGAAAAAATTTGAGTTAGAAAAAATACTATAAATGGAACATTTGGAAACAAAAATTTCCAGTTCCAATCTTAGCACCCCAACGTCAGAAAATAGGTACAGTTTCCCAAAGAATGAACACCAAAGGTCAAAGCTGCAACAGTAGTTCTTAAGATCCAATGATGTACCTTAAACAAGTTTTAAAGGTAAACTTCACCCTCTAAATCCACAACATAAAGGTCCCAAACACGTACCCTTGAGGTATACCATCCCACTTTTATATAAAAAAAAGTCCAGGCTACAGATGAAGTTGTATAATCTCAAGTTTCCATGTTATACAGCGTCCTTGACGAGTATTGCTAGTGTACCACATAACTCATATTTTATGTACTATCAAACCTGTTTCTGTGCTACTAAATGTATTAATACGACTAACACATCATTAAGTCACATCTTACTATGGTTATACAATATTAATATGGTGTTTCCTAAACTTATGTCTGTCATTTTTGCATTTCTGTTGACTGACTCTTATGTTTGCCATCTACGTTATTTTGGTTTTGTGTCGTGAACATCAAGTGAGGTCCTGGAGATACACAGATCAATCCGGGGCGGGAGCGCTGAGTGCCTGCATACAAACAGGTAAAACTGAGAGAAATGAGAGCTGATGGTAAAGTCAACTTCAGTTCCTTTATTTTGACTTTCCAAGCACTCTTTGATTTGTCACTTTGTTTCTTCTTCCCAACGTCTTCTTTAGTGATTTTCTAAACTTGAACACAAAGATGTTAAATCAGGGCTGGACAAATCATTCCAGGACAATTATTAGCTAGCAAACTGGGCATGTGAACGCTTTAAAGTGTCCCGTGTTTTGTTTTTCCAGAAACCCGATTAAGCTAACAAACGGTAGCTGGGGTAATATAATAATGCATGGCGAGCTAGTTAGCAAATTAAGTGCATTTGGAGATAAAAATGATACATCAGTAGATGCAAACAATTATATTATTTCCCATGTAAGACATGATTCAGCTAGTTTTTTTCCTTTTCTAAGAATTTTCCTTTTCAAAGAAAATGTCTGATGTAGCATTTCGTGTTTTGCCCCTGGAAAAAGTTGTCGACCACCATCTGGCTATGAGTCGCACGTCAAAGATATTAATGGAGTCTGGCTAGCGTCTTTATTTTTTCTTGACTCCTCACATGAACTGTAACTGCGTATTGGGTAAGCGCAAGAGGTTTTTGGCTTTACACATTGTTTTCACACACCTGCATGTTCCTTATTCTGAAAATACCGTGTAAGCTGATTAATCCGTCTACTGAAAGCCGATATGTGTGGTGCAGAAAGAGGTGAGATTCTGAACGAGAAGTGTGCACTACAGTTAGTTACAGCATTAAGATGCATTAAACTGAAAAGCTTTTTGTTTTTGCTTAAATATACCTGACAAATAAAAACTTATTTGAAACAGAAAATCGATATGATTTTTTTTAGAGAGGAAAAACCACTGGTGACTGTTTGCATACCGAGCCTGCTTGTCCACCGGGCAACTATGTACAAAAAACAAACAGTCTGGAGATGTAATCTTCTTGTCCAGGTGCCCAGGCTACCGATTTGTCCATCCTGATTAACGGCCTAAGTATAAATCTGCTGAAATTCACAACTAAGCATCACCCAGGATAAAGCAGTACATCATTTAATAGAGTCTGTAACACGTTCAGAGTTTTCTTTTCTATGCATGTCTAACTTGCATGTTTATGTTTCTTGTTCACTAATGCAACTTTTTCTTTAACTTTCTTATTGCATGGCCTTTTGTTCATTAACGTTGCTAGGAACTTAGCTAGACACTGTAATACTTTGCCCCCAAAGATGCCTTTGTTAGTGAATGGCATTCACAAAGACATATACAGGTAAGACCTGACTCTGTACTTGACTGAGTTATTAAGAATTATACCTTCACGTGTTGCCCCTTGTGATGTAAAGTATTGTGCAAAAGTCTTAGAAACCCCCATTTTCTTTTAGTACAACATTTTGTTATAGATATTTATTTTACGAATTCTGCATTATTGATTCAGTACAAAAAAACATTTCAGATTTCCAAACATTAATGTTCCAAAAACATAATTTGTATTTGGAAGATGTCGGAATGTCAGTAAAACAACATATCAAGTAAGGAAGCTCTTTTCAGACAAAAGAGATAATGAAGGCTCCTGCTAATCAAATGCAACAGTCAAAGTCTCCAGAAGAACTGTGGCAGATTGTCCAAGATGCTCAGTAAAACCGACACCTCGTTTTCTTATAAAACTGCACACATTGTACCAGGAACTACTGCTTCAAAAGAAAAAAAAAACGCAAAGGGTCGTGACATGAAATATTGTCTTTGTTTACTTTATTACTGTTAGCCCTATGTTGTAGCATTTTTCTTTTAGGCAGAAAGATTTATCATTTTTCAAGTCATCTTTACTTTGCATGTGAGTAAGACTTTTGCACGGTACTTTATAATACCCCTGTTTCTCCTTCTAGATCTTTTACATGAGTTTTGTGGATTCTTGACCTGTTGCTTGGTTGAGCACTTAAATTACGTAACCAGGCTCTGTCCATCACTAGCTCACAGAAAAAAAAACTCTACTTATGAGCTGTTATGTTTCTTTTACTTTTTTTAAGTTCGGTATTTTTGTCTTGGCTTTCTTGCATGGCGTTTCTGTTTACTTCTTTATTCCCATGCTAAGCTCCACCCTTCCCGCATGCCTAAAGAGCAAATCAACACGGCGACCAGAAGGGGGTGGGGTCTCACCTCGTAGCCCCGCCCCACAGCGTGTGCTCAGGTTTACAGATGAGGTCAGCATTAGGTAAGCGCCCTCAAGATATTTAGGCTTGGAAACAAATGTGAAGTAGCACGTTTGTCTATTTTAG
>JAQQZU010000010.1:4525966-4536116 GCA_030068025.1 Parauchenoglanis punctatus
CTCCGCACAGAAAGGCACCCTGGGTGACCCGGGGATCGGACCCAGGACCTTCTTGCTGTGAGGCGACAGTGCTAACCTCCGCACCACCGTGCCACCACTTTTTAATGTTAATAGGACAAAAAAAACCTAAAACTAGCCTTAGATCATGTCAAACATCTGTTCATGTGAATGAGTTGTTTCTGTAGGCACTAGAACATGTCCGTGCATAACGGGCAGCTTTGCTATCAGAGCTGTGCTATTATTAAACAATAATCAACACTCTCTGATGTGAGAAATGAACAGGGTCTCTTACCGTCTGCTTGCTGCGTTTTCAGCCCGATCTTCCCAGCCGTGAGGGTGGACACTCAGTTCAGTGACTTCCTGGATGGACTGGGTCCCGCCCAGCTCGTGGGCCGGCAAACTCTGGCCACTCCCGCTATAGGTGAGCGTTTCCCTTTTTTCTGTTGATTCTGCGAACTGTTCATGTTTAAAGCATTCATTTTACTGAAACCAAATTTCAGCTCTGAACCGTCTTTGAAAATTCACAAGGTCGTCCTATTTTAGAACGGGTTCTTGATCAGTATTAACAAAAGGATTTGATTTCTTCTCAAGACTTGTTGTTTTTACACGCTGTACAGGAGACATCCAGATTGGCATGGTGAACAAGAAGGGAAAGCTGGAGGTGGAGGTGATCCGAGCCCGCGGCCTCATCCAAAAACCAGGCTCCAAATCTCTCCCGGGTCGGTAGCGCCAAACGCTGGACTGCTCAGCAATGTGTTTTTGAAGGAAGAAACGTTAAGTCGTTTATAATTATAAATATACAGTCAACATTCAAAAGTTTTAGCACCCCTTCCCCCTGTAGTTTAGTTTAGTTTTGTTTGGATTTATTTGATTTGAGATTTTAAATTTAGAGATGTTTTTGGCTTTTTATTTTTATTTTATCTTTTATATATAGACTTAACCCTAATTTACCCTTTAAGTGCACCAGCCTTTAATAAAACACTCATTTTCAGTCCTCTTAGGAGCTGAGCGTGGACCATTAATAAAGCCTTAACAACATAGATTGATTTGTTTAACACCTTAAAACATCAGTATGTTATTTATTTATTTATTTATTTAGCAGAAAGCCAGTGGATTTTAAGTGTTACATTTTTTTCTGTATTACATTGCTAGTGTAGACTGATTGATTGATTCAGCTGTAATCAAAAAGGTTGAACTGTACGGGAGACCTCACAACAAAAATGAAAATTTGAACGCATCACTGACTGTTTTACAGCAGGACATATTTTAAAAAGTGCATGTGTTCTTCTCAGCTCCTTATGTAAAGGTGTACCTGCTGGAAAACGGGGCATACGTGGCCAAGAAGAAAACGAAAATTGCACGGAAAACGCTGGACCCGCTGTACCAGCAGACGCTGCAGTTTGAAGAGAGCCCACAGGGGAAAGTGTTACAGGTGGGTCACGGTTCTGTCTCTCACTCTCAGTACACAAGCCTGGAGTGGATACAGGCTTTAGGCACAGACCGGATTATTGCTTCATCTTGCAGAAAAAGAAATGTGATACAAGTGTAATTTGTTAGTATAACACCGGCATATTGGTCACTTGGTTGGACGTTAGTTTTCGTAGTTACATTACCACCCCGCAGTCTTATGCCTTGTTCATTTTAACGAGAATGCATAGCGTACAAGGACCGATTTCACATTTAGTTGCGAACTCTTTTATTTTTCATCAGAGTCAATTATTGTCCTCCTCCTAGGTGATTGTCTGGGGAGATTACGGACGAATGGACCACAAATCCTTCATGGGAGTAGCACAAATCCTATTGGAGGAGCTGGACCTGGCCAGCAACGTGATTGGCTGGTACAAACTGTTCCCGCCCTCCTCCTTAGTAGACCCCACGCTAGCGTCGCTGACTAGGCGGGCTTCCCAGTCGTCTCTGGACAGTTCTTCTGGACCTGGGGGGGTTCGATCCTAGTGCACTAATCTAGAAAGCACACGCCACACTCCAGAGAATCAACCCGAGGACGTGACAGGACCACAATCAGAGGCAGAGCGAAAAAAAATGCGATGAACAAAAGACAAAGCTTTGACGAAAAATGACAATCACTCCTGTCGATTACGTCGGGTTCGTATTGTTTATATATATATTTTTTGTCCCTCCGTTGTGCGTCTGTGCGAAATAAGGCCTCTACGTTCTGCCGATTCCGTTTCAGCGACACATTAGTTACGGCCGTGGAGCTCAAGTACAATTTACTAGCGGCTTGGAGTAATTAAAGCAGGGTGATTTTCAATTGTAGTTAAAAGACATGTACATTTAACAGAGCAGCAGAATGTATTGATCTAGAAACCCAATGACGACCTCTGACCAAGAGATTGTGGAGTCTGTGTAGAGACTCCTGTATAGGCAAAGGGTGAAAGTCAAAAGGTTATGACCTTGAAAGAAGCAGGGCCATTCCAAAAGGGATTTTCTGGTGCCTAAACATGGAGGGCCCCGGGCTACGGCCCAGTATCCGTAGAACGTTACTGTTTTCAGGGTGTTTACCACGACTGACGGAGGCTACGTTCTCCTCTTTGTTTATTCTTTCAGCCGATTTGTTTTTTTCATACCTCTAACACACAAGTTATGAGGTTTGTGTTGTCTACAGATGTACTGTGTGCATGGTGATGATGCTGAGAATGAGAAAAAAAACAAGAAAAGTGATTCCAAAAACATTCACAAAAATTCATTTCGTTTTCATACGATTTCTATTCACACGTAACGGTGTTCCATACGCATTCACACCTTTAACCTTTCCTGATGGTCTATTAGTGCACGGTAACGCTTCAGTTGCAGACTTCTGAAACGCCACATCGACCAAAGACTCCCAGTTCTAAACATCAAGAGGACCAAAAAGGCGTACTTGCGATTCAAAAGAAAGACATGACCAAAAAAAATGCCAACGTGGCTAACGGAAAAGGAAAAGTCGGGAAGACCAGCACAGTTTTATTTGTTCTATTTAGAAATGGTCAACACTGGCTTTCATTTCCGTTAGCAAAGTTGCTATTTTTGGTTAAGGCATTGCTTGATTTCATTACTAAACTGCTTCTTGATCATCATCGTCAGACTGAAAGGACCAGTCTTCCAGCATCGGTGCCATTTACACCTTGCATTAACATTTCATCCATTTTGTTCAGATTTAGTTTCTCCGATTCATAATGCAAATAATAGCTAGCGACAAAGGCTTTGGGCTAGTGATCGGAGGTCAAATCCCTACACCAAGCTGCCACTTTTGGGCTCTTGAGCAACTCAACTGTTCAAGGTATCCGGCTCCAACTTTACATCACCAAGCCAAGCATCAGCCAAATGAGCAAATGTAGATGGTGGGAAACTGCCTAGCTGCAGCTAGGACGGTCGCTGTCATGACCGTAAACGTTTTGTGGTAGCTGCTAGCATATTAGTAATGTTGGTGAATGAAGTTTGACAGAAATCTGACAGATTGTGTACTAACACACCAACGAACCCTGACACAATGGGAAGATCTTCAGTGGTAACGCTAGTCTGCTAGTTAACATGAGGATTTTTTTTAAGTGCCTGTGAAATGGCTAGGTTTGATTACGTTGTGGTGTTGAAACAGGAAGCGTGTCAAGCGGCTTGACAGAACTCGACAGCGAAAACACAGCACTCCAACGCGAAAGCAGCTCAGCAAACCGGCTAAACATGCAGCCAAGAGTTTAAAGGTAAAGGTGCACTTTTAGATGTCTCACTGCCAGCCAACATTGTTGTGGAATGAGTGCAGACACACATATAAACTTTCCAACACACAATGCCAAAACTCCCATATTTGTAGATTCTGTAGCGCGATAAACGCAGATTGTGTACGGAAAAGGAACCTCCAGACGGCGTTTGATTGGATGCAGATCGGACGAGTACAGGATGAGTCATCAACATTTTTCAACAGTCAAATGAAAATGAAACACACTTTTAACATTTTTTCAATATATACTTCATTTGCTTGCACGATTCCAGGAGACTTGTACGGAAAGATCTAAAACACCGATTTTGCCATTTTGCTTTAATGGTCACTTTAAGGCGTATCGACAATTTGCACAGTGTAGACAATTACAATTTGAGTGACGGTACTATGAAAGGAAAAAAGAAAGCACCCCAGAACAATCTGTTTTCTGTTGGCTCCAGGATTGAGCGTCATCCATTTTCCTTTTCTTTTTGGTTTGGAATAATTTGATGACCCTTGTTATATTTGTATCCAATTTGGTACGTTCTCTTTTTTTGCCATCCTGAGAGCCAGTCGTGATAAGCAGCAGAGCACAATGATCAAGGCTAGGAGGTAGAGCGAGCATCACACTGAGCACTCTCTCTGCCAGATCTTTATGATGTTTCGAAGAAACTAAGCCACGATCCCGTTCTGACAGCAAATGGCTAGGGATGCATCAGACCGAGAATAAGTACGAGTACTGTTTTTTTGTTGTTGTTGTTGTTGTTGTTATTGTCATCAATTCTGATACTGATACTGAAATTCTTAACCAACTTAGTAATAATGCATTCAGGGTTTCATTGTACATTTCATTGAACTCCTCATGCTTAACGTCTTATTTTCACCATCTAAAAAGAATGTTTAGTGAGCATAAAACTTGGTCCATACACATGAACACTTTCTACTTAAGACACCATTTAAAGATTATTTATCGCATTACTCATATCACGTTGAAAATGTAACGCTTTGCATTTTCACGTTAATGTCATCATTAACGCATCCATGATGCCGTTTCATGTCGTCTGTTCAGTTTCACTATGTTTCACGTCACACAGTGTCACGTGGTATCGGATGTTGGCGTGTCGGTATTGATGCATCCCTGGCAAATGTTTGGGTCGTTGAAAAAATGTTAATGCAAGGTATAAACGGGGCCTTTTTCTGGAAGTGAGCGTTAATTTGCATATACCGCTACAAAACAAACACAACGTTAGATAAAATTATGTATTATTTATTTTATCTCCCGACTTGGTGAATTTTGTGAGATGGTGCAATATATAACACGTCATATTCTATTTTTTTTTTTTTTTTTGGTAGAGATTTTCACTTCCATTTCCACGTCGACGCATATTTTTCGTTGTGCATTTCTAATGCAAGCACAAGAACCTTTTTTTTTTTTTCCAGGAAATGAATACGACAGTGTAGAAGACTTAAAAAAAAGAAAAAAAAGAATTTTTGTTCATAAACAGTTTTAACATAAATAGATTTATCATATATATATACAGCATATATATATATATTTTTTTTCTTTTTTTTTCTTTTTTTTTTTTTACTGTTCATTTAAACGATGCTCTTGCATCAGATTTTGTCATTGCTACTACAAACGCCAATCATCTGCCAGGCTACCGGCCCCTCCCACCAGAGGGGGCGGAGCAGCATGACCCGTTCCGAGCTGCATGCACATTTTTATAAACGGACAAAAACAGAACAACAAAAAAATGCTACAGAAATAGATACCTGTGTTAGTTCCACATACAGTAGGCCAGCTTGTTTGTTGCATGTACTTGTACAGTTTGCTTGTACTTGATTATAAAGAGATAAACTAAGAAACTAAAGCCATTCACTCTCAGATCCGCGGAAAAAAACACCCTCCAGTACTTGTCCTACATTCCGGTGATGAATGTTTTTTTCCTTGCATTTCTTTGTCTTTTCTAATCCCTTTGGGGGAAATATGTGCTGTACTGTATTACTGATCATAACCTAACCTCCTTTTACGAATATATCATATGTAAATGATTCTTTACCTCCATGAGACAGAGATTAGCTAATTAGACATGAATTAGAGTGACACATAGCTACTGAACTGAACAGGTGTGAAATACAATAATACATGCACAACAACACTGAATGTGCACAGATTGTAAATATGAAATAACCAGAAAGTCGGTTAAGCCATATTTGCAAAAGGGGCCAAGGATTTTCTTGCAAAAGACGTCTCCGTTCCCGAGGGACCGCCGACTCGCTGGAGCCGAGTCGGGACGTCGGGACCCTCCGATAACATCTCACGCTCTGCGAGCCCGAGCGCTCCGCCACAACACCACCATCTCTGTGCTTTCGGTACAAGACTCTCACTTCAACATGCGTTCATTGGAGGAAAAAATTAGCCAAGATCCTTTTCTTTTTTACGTGAGCCCGGTTTTCATTTGACTTTGTCAGTATTACTGGGTAGAAAATGAAAAGAAAACACAAAAAAAAACCGCTGATTGTTTACAACTCACATTATATGTTCCACTGAAATGAGTCGAGAAAAAAATAACAATAGGATCAATTTAAAAAAAGAGTATTCACTTGCAACACTTTTGTTTGTATAAAGATGTGGCTCAAATGATGTGTATGTTTTATATTTCAAAAAAAAAAAAAAAAAGAGTTCATTTTTATTATTTCCAAATAAAAAAGTGTGTGGAAGAAATCGTTTGTAGTCTTGATTATATCTGTCCTTAAAGTCTTACGAGATGAATGCTCAATTAGTTGAAACTAAATATGCTCTTAAATAGGCTCATGTATTAAAAAGTACAGTTAAATTAAGTAACGTCACGTGTTCACATCAAAATGAACTTTTTATTACTTATCTAAAATGTAAATATTGTCAATAAGCAACATTTATCACTAGCTATAATACGACTCTGTCGGTCCAGTCATGCTAGCTACTGGAATTGAGCTAGTTAAAATTAGCTTTAGCAAAGAAAACAGGCTAACTTAGCTATAGACAGCATTAGCAAAACTTGCCTTAACGTGCGCTTCGAAGTTAAATGGAGTTCGTGCTTTCTAGACAGGCAAAGAAGACACGATGATTTTAAACGAGTCTTTGTTTACTGCAGCATGCTGGAATATTTTACTCAGGTAGGGCTGGAGCGTTCATCCTCGACTTCAACACTGCAGTCTGGAGGCTCTCCCGTGTCTGTGCGGGTTTCCTCAGGGCGCTCTGGTTTCCTCCCACAGTCTAAAAGCATGCAGATTAGGTCAACTGGCTACTCTAAATTGCTCATAGGTGTGAATGTGAGTGTGAATGGTTGCTCGTCTCTGTGTTAGCTCTGGGATAGATTGGCGACCTGTCCAGCGTGTACCCCTCCTCTCACCTGAAGTCCCCACGACCCTGACAGATAAGCGCTACAGCTAATGGATACATGGAATACTTGAGTTTAGTAATAAAATACAATTACTCATTAATGTAGTACAATAGGAAATGTCTGTAGTCACAAGAGCGAGGAATGTAAGTCTGGACCCACTGATATCCTGGGAGATACAGACATTTGTACTTTTGTTTACTTGGCAGTTACTTTTATCCAAAATGACTTACAAATGAGAGTTAATATGGCAGAAGCACAGCGCTGTGTGAAAACGCTACTGGTGGTTCGAGTCCCAAATGTTTCCACCAACTGGCTACAAGAAGTGTGAGACTGCGGGAGGAACGAAGGAACAGAAGAAAGGTTTGGAGTAAATGATATTAAGCAGAGCTGCATTACACACTGTGCACAGAAACAATAAGTGATGAGTAAAAACTTGTGCGGTTATAGGAAAATCATCAGCAACAGGACAGTGTGATGCAGAGCAGAGTAACCGTTATCACCCTGAGGCTGATTCTTTTCCCATAACAGCACATTCCACAAGGGTTTTATTCCTCTTATATCCCAGCATTTTAGCAATGCTAAGTAATTGTACTTATTAAGTACAACATGTACTTTTACTTGAATGTTGTAGACCTTCCATGAAAGAAGTTAGTTCCTGTTATCGCTTAGGTTATAACTGTTTTAAACCCTCGTGTTGTGTATAAGACATTCGTGGCTTCGTTGATATCGTGAAATATTTGAGCTTTTTATGTCAGCGTTGACTCACTCTCTTTATTCTACCTGTGTAGAATGAGGAAAAATGAGTGAAAAGTAGACATCGGCTATACAAAACCACCTAAAATGTACAACAACAACAAAAACACATGAATCATGTGATATTCATTACAGCACTTTGGTTATTTGGTGTTTATTTCGACTGAAGCAAAGCGACCTCATACTGCAGTCACCAGCAGATGGCAGACTTTTGTCAGGATGTGTGTTAGATGATTAGTTAAGGGTTCTCCAAGCACTCCAGTGCCAACAGCATGGTGTTGCAGCAGACCTGTGCAATCAGTACTGCCTCCATTTGGCAACTTTTTGGGTCATTCTTCAGCCGTTTCATCCAGAAACGCTCATTCTGTCATGGTGTCTGATGAGCCAGCGTGAACATGCTCCGGGGACTCATTAAGCTCCAAATGTGGCCAATTAGCACCTTATTACTCGAGTGTCTTTTCACTGAGCAGATCGAGTCCACGTACGACAGATTACAAACCAGACTGAGGAGTCACACTCTCAACTCTGATGTGTTGTGTTTTGGAAAATTGATTTGAAATGATAAGGAAATAGTTTAAAGGAGGGTTTACTCTTTGGATACTTTATATCCATTTATAGATACCTTTAATGTTGTGGAACGTCCATGAAACAAGTTAGTCCTAATTATAGCAATTATAAATGCTATTGTGTTGTTGCCTATACTGTCTTCTCTTCTCTCTCTCTCTCTCTCTCTCTCTCGCTGTCTTTCTCTCCAAGAAACTATAAAGCCCCCTGTTGGAAGATTTATTGTTACAGCTTTACCTCAGACATAGCAAAGTACTGGCACTTCAGACTCTTTTCAGAAATGCTAAATAGCAACAATGACACACTTCTTAAAATCCATTTATATAAGGTGTCTGCCAACATGTATAAGTTGTTACTATAGAAACGGTAACATCACAACTGCTCTCAGAGCTCCTGATTAATAGTAAATTAATCAACGTCATATTTGCTCATTCTAAAGAGCTTGGGTATAATCATGACTAACACATCAGTGACTATAATGAGAATGATCGTAATGAATGGATTTGAATTGACACCATAAAAGAAGACTTGTGGATGTAAACCCTGCTATAGCTATTGTAAGGAGACATAATGAGTTTGATTTAGTAATTATTGTTTATGAGAGAAATCAGATTGTGATTGATGTCCAATCTACAGCCTGGTTTAGAAAAGTCATTTCATTAGAATAAAAGAGGTAAAAAAAAAAATTATAGCTTTACACCCAAGATTGTAAGAGTAGATGAGATGTGTCTCAACACTAATTCAGAGGAAGTGTGTTTTTCCTGTTGAGTAAAAAAACCCGGCATAACAGAAATGTTCAGCTTCCGCTTTTGACAGGAGTAACTGGGTGGGAGAAGCTTAAGTGAAAGTGTGTGTGACTAACTGAACTATTCTGTACAACTGAACTGAACTAATGTGAACTTTATGTCCAGTTGACAGGTTAAATTACTGTTGTAAACATTACAGATGAACAGCACACAAGCGAGGGTTACCATCATGTTATACGGGCTGAAGGAGTCCAATTAAATTATTAATGTTTGTCAACAACAATATATTCATTTATTGTTGCATATACTGTATATATTGCTTGTTTTATTTCCTAGCTGGGTTTATTTTATTGTAGAGACATCGGCCAATCATCCTCAACGAGCATATAAGTTATCGTCGGTTTATGGTAAGTGAAGTGTCTTGGGTCTCTGGATATGCACTACTATTATTAGCTAGCTTTATCTCTTTGAGTCAGTGTCCAATAAAACAAAATGCAAGTCATAGACATGAGGACGAGCAGAAAGCCAGACAAGGTTAGCTAGCTATATTAGTAAATTGCTTTTGTAGATCAACTTAACTCACTCTGTAGATAACTGGATGCTTTCAAGGGACTCTTTCCTCCATGACACCACCAGCTGGTGGTATTTCTTTCATATGCCAATGATAATACAGTAGCTGAAGCTACCAGTGATGGAAACATAGTGTAAAGCATCCAAAGATCTGGCTCAATCAGCTAGCTAATGGCTTAGCTGCACATGTTTCCGCAGGTTGGGTGTTAAGCTGTATCCATGAGTTTTGGCTCACATAATTTGCAGATCATTATCGTGCTGTTTTCTCGAAAATATTTAAAACTGAAAATAGAATATATGGCCAAACGTATGTGGACACCTGACCATCAAAACCTACACTACCATTCAAAAGTTTGGACACACTTTCTTCAATTATTTCTTTATTTTTATGACTTTAAAAGAGACTGGATAATGATGGACTGTTGTTTCTCTTTACTTAGTTG
>JAQQZU010000010.1:4537316-4550228 GCA_030068025.1 Parauchenoglanis punctatus
TCACGCTAAATGGTGGCTACGTTGAAGAATCTAAAATATGAAACATATTTTGTTTTTTTGGGGGTTTTTTTCACACTTTTTTGTTTACCACATATACAGTATGTGTATGTGCCATATGTGTTGCTTCATAGTTTTGATGTATTCAGTAATGTTTTACAACGTAGAAAGCAAAAAAACGAAAGAAAAACTTATGAAAAAGAGTAGGTGTGTCCAAACTTTTGACTGGTAGTGTATATTTGGTTCTCCAAACTGTTGCCATAAAGTTGGAAGTATAGGATGTCTTTATGTGCTGTAGCTAGACAGATTTCCCTTCACCAGAACTAAGAGGCCCAAACCCGTTCCAGCATGACGCTGTGCACAAAGCGAGCTCCATGAAGACATGGTTTGCCAAGGCTGCAGTGGAAGAGCTCGCGTGTCCTGCACAGAGTCCTGACCTCATCTCCACTGAACACCGTTGGGATGAACTGGAACCCTGACTGCACCCCAGACCGCCTCACTAACATCAGTACCTGATCTCACTAAGGCTCTTGTGGCTGAATGAGTACAAATCCCCTCAACAAAGCTCCAAAATTTAGTGGAAAGCCTTCTCAGAAGAGTGGAGCTCATTATAACAGGAACCGGTTTATCTCGGGAATGGGACGTTAAAATAAATCCATATAGGTGTGATGGTCAGGGATGCTCATCTGTCTGCACTGTCTCAGACAAACTGCTGCTGCTGGTTAAAGCATCTGGTGCACGAAATAGAGACTTTTGGAAGGAAAGTGCTTTATTTTTGATTATCGCTCTGTCTTTTACAGTCTTCTGGGGCTAAATTAGGAAATTGGGACTATTGCTTTTATTGTGTAATGTGATAATAAAAAATGCAGCAAAGCTGAAGACTGAAGTAAAAAGTAAACTACTATGATTTGAATTAATCATAGTTACTGAGTGCAACTTAAGGTTGATTGAAAAGTAACCTTACAACAAGACAAATTAGGCAAACAGACAGACAGACAGACAGACAGACAGATAGACAGACAGACAGCTAGATAGATAGATTTCAGCGTTTATAAATTATTCTGGTAGCCTGTTTTTTTTTTTCAAGTAAAGGAACTGCTGTATTTCATTCTGTTTTTCTGTGTGAATCCGGTACTACAGGTAGCATTCTATTTCGTTAGCGCAGTATGTAATTTGGGAGGTGGTTTTATTTCGGGCACGGCCACGTGGGTGTTGTGGCAGTTGCCGAGTTGCGCGTGAAGTGTGGAAAGACGTGTTGCATAGCCTCTTTTGTTAGATTTGAAAGTTTGCATTTTTCGATTTAAAACACGCACGCACGCACGCACATAGAGAAAGAGAGAGATTATTTGAACCATACACTGGCTGTATATTGCTTTTCACTGATGTGAGACTGTCCACTTGTATTCAAATAGACAGTGTAATTTATGCTCCTGTCTAAAGGTCCACCTTTTTACTGAACAAACCCGGAACTCTGGTTCTGGAAGGTGCTGAGAAAGAAATCGCATTTAATTCACAACCTGTAAAGAGCACGAGCTACTGGTTTCAAAAGGATGTAAACAGCTCGCGCGCGCCCGCGCCCGCGCGTGTGTACTATTGAGAAGCAGTGCTGTAAGCAGAGCGCGTAGAGACGGTAAGATCCGTTTCCTGTGCGCGCGCTTCTCACTCACAGCGCGACAGAGCGCAAACACGCGGCATTGATGCGCTCTGAGGAACCACCGGGACATCTCCGAGTTTAAACTGATTGCGAAAGACTTGTGGACGTTTGCGTTTTCACACACCGCGCAGTGCACGTGAGAAGCAAAAGCGAATCCGGCGGAAAAACGCTTTACAGTTTGTCGGAAGTGTTTGCACTGGGGGCATGTTTGCACTGCGCGTCTGGCGGGAAACCTGTTTCGCGTCCTGTTTGCACGTGAAGCGTCGCGTGGAAATCTAAGCGGAGCTCGCGGCGGCGGCGGCGACGCACGCATGAGCCGCGCGCTCGGAACGGCGCGCGCTCTCGGCCGGCTCCAGTGACGCCATGCCGCGCGACCGCGGCGGAGACGAAGGCGCTTCCGGCGTTCGCCTCGAAGCTCGCGGCACGGAGGACGTGGAACGGGGCGGCGGGATCGCGCGGCGCCCGGTCGCGGACGGACGGCGGGGAGAGCGCGGCGCCCGCCTCAGCCTGCTGGGCAAACCGCTGGTGTACGGCGCGCAAAGCGGCCGCAGGAACGCGCGCTACCGCCGCCTGCAGAACTGCCTGTACAACGTCCTCGAGCGACCGCGGGCCTGGGCGTTCGTCTATCACGCGCTTGTGTGAGTCCCGAAAAGATTTTTTCTTTTTAAAACGTCAACCTGTTGCAGTGTTTGTCTGTTGCATCACTGCACACTTTATAAAGGTACCAAACTTTTTTTTCTACCTATATTTTACAAAGTGAAGCTTTGGAGGTGCCTCACTGATCCATAAGATGATTTTACGTACCTTAAATCATTTTAAAGCTATACAGATGCATCCCAGAGGCACACAATCTGTGATAAGCAAAAGCACAGTTTGGTACCATTGTTTCTGCTTAAACAGGCTGAGATCTAAGAACTCAGGACTGCAACTAAGAGCTGAGGGTTTTTCATCACTTTCTGTCGCATCAGCTACATGAATCCCTTCGTCGCAGCAGGGGATAGTGATGCTTTAATGCCACTGCTCCTCAGCATCAGTCCTAGGAATCCATCGCCATACTCTGGGGTTGTATATCAAACATCTCACTCTGATCACATTACACAGGGGACTAGTTATGGGGATGTGCCATTTTATATCCAGTGCACTTTATCCTAAAGAAGGGAATTGCACGGAGAAGGGTCATTCTGCTCCCACCACACCTGACCGGGCTCGAGAAGGGATTCATAGTAAGGTGATGATCTGGATCATGTGTGTTAGTGAAAGGAACAGAAAAATGCAAAGGCAGTGGGTCTCCAAAGCTGCAACTGATGGCTAAGTGAGACTGATAAAGACATTTTTGCTGGACATAAATAGAACTAGAGTTTGGCCAGAGTGAAAGGTTTAAATATGTTTATTGTGGTTGTATTCAAGAAGTCAAATCTGTTACAGACCAAAAAGGCAGATTTTATGGGGAAACATTACCAGGACTGGCTAATAAAATGACCAATAACCATCTTTTTATGCACTAAACGAGGTCTTGCCAGACTAGTCCAGTGGTGGAATGTCATAGGATGGTCAATCTGGGAAAGACTTGCATGCTCGAATTTTTAAACCTTTCTTCTACAGAGTAAAAGATGTCTTTGCCAGATGTTAAGAAGAAGAATACATTTAGGGCTGAGGGGAACATTTTAATGCCTTCCAATAATCCATATTGTGTTCCATTTAAAATGGACCAATAATTGTCTTTTTATAAGCCAGACTAGCCCAATAATGGCTAATAATTCATGGCCACATTAGCCCAGCCGGTGCTCACTGGGGAGAACCTACATTCTTATTAGGAGTTGAGAATCCCTGATGTTGCTGATGGTGACGCTTTGTGCCAGTTTTGGGGAGCCACTGCTCTTTTCAAAGTTTAAAATTCATCTCCAACACCTGATCCACCTAAACAATGCCTTCAGTAGCATCTGAATATGAGAGCCAGGAGTGTTGGAACTGGTACGTCATCACAAGCAAAGCTGGAGAACCTTTATCTGTAAGAATGCGTAATCCCCACTGGTTGCTGGATTACCAGCAGGCTTTTCATCACAGTGGAAATCATTTCCTTTTGGTCTGGAGTAATTAGGCTTTTCAAAACATTCTCAGTGACTCATAGGGAAATTATAAATACCGTAATGGTGAACATGTTCTTATGACCTCATGCACAGACCTCATGTACAGTGTGGAAGTGTGAATTTCCGTTCATTGCACGTTTGTGATTTCCTTAATGCATGAGCTATACCTCACAGTGGATATTTAATAAGCTTTTCTTTCTCTCATTGAGGCATTGGTGCAAAAATGAAATGGAAATTCATAAATGAGCCGAGGTTGATGGAGGGTAGACTAAAGTTAAAGTTGGTATTTCAAAGTTACCTGACTGTACTTATGTAAGATGTTTTTGCCCCTTAAAATTTATGTCTAACCTAAGCATTCTGTTCCAAACTCAAAAACTCGAATGCTTTATAGAGAAGCTTTGGTGGAGGCGTGCTTAAGTTAGTTCATTGTCTTTGACACAAAAGATGAGTACTTGCTCAGTTGAAGTATTTTTCATTTTCTGAAAGACAGATATGCTTCAAAGAAAAATTGGTCCAATTGGCTTCTTTTGTGTAGAACATCTGCATTTGGTGTGATTGGATTCTTTCTTTGGGTGAATATTCATCAAGGTTTGCTGATTTTCTTGGATGTTTTTTTCCTTTGATAGAGGCATAAAAAGAAGGATGCAGATATAGGCTTTGCCTCAAAGCTCAGGCTTGCTTGGTGTAAGACTGTGCAGGGACTTACATTGGACTTATTTCATTTTTGCTGACTGAGCAGCATGTGTTTCCACTAATACTTTGCATAGTGGGGCACTGTCAGACCTACCTTCCCCTCCTGTTTATCCCACATTCAAGGCACACTGCTGTATACAGTGCAGTCTTTGAGTATTTTTTGTGCCGCAGGATGAATGCCCGGAGTAAGAGGGGAAGAAGAAATGTGGAGGGCGTAAAGCAGAAGCAGGACTACAGGGGGCGATACGGGGTGAACATAGGTGGTAATGAACATTCACAAAAAGAGAAATTGGAAATTAAGTGGATGCAGTTAAGCAGTTGAAATGCCCTGAGACACGGCTTCTACCAGTTAAAACCCAAAACCGCTAGCACTCAAGAAATTTACTCATTACAAAGAAAATACTGCAAACAGCCCATCTAATTGCCACTCAGATATGAAATCTACGTGAACCCTTCATAGCTGTAATACTCTCATGATGGTTTTGTGCTGTACCGTACATCTCTTGCAGCCAAATGTTATAGATTTTTCCATATTTACATTTATAATTTGTCAGACACATAAAATTGATCTGCATAGTTGAAAGTTAAGGGCCTTTTTCAAGGTCCCAACAATGGCAGCTTGCCAGATCCGGGATGAGAATTATTAACCTTTCAATCAGGAGACCAGAAATTTAACTTCAGAGCAACCAAAGTCCTGCTCAGATACACCATTGCCAGTTTATTAGGTACTACAGAAGATAGTTGTCCAAGGTAAACCAACAATATGGCATGGCCAGTTTAGTTTTATTGGTAGTGTGTTATATTGATGTACCTTTACTTCACAGATTTTGTAGTTGGTTTAGTTTCTGTGCACTTTAATCATACCAAGACTGGACTACGAATGATTTTGCCAAGGTTCAACACGAGACCAATCCTTCAGAGCTTCAGATAATACACTGAACTTTCATAATATACATTACTTGTAACAAATTAACAAAGCCTTGATTACTTATTTTTGTCTCTTTTTTTCTTTATCTTGACCAATATCTCTGTCTATGATGTATAAATTCATTTTTCTTTGGTGAGCCACCAGCATGTGTTGTTTTAGTATTTGGTTCAACTCCAGAAGACTTCTGGGCATGTTAACCTTTCTCTGTACCTGCATTCTTCCTCTGACAAGTTCCAATATACAATGTGTAGTGAGGAATGCTCTGTGCCTTCTTCTGAGGGTTTTAGCATTTATATCACTGTTCCTTGATGTTTTTTCAGACCTATATTGGTTAACACCAAACCGCCAGGGTTTGTTGACCATAAAGAGCCAAAGCACATGCTCACACTTAAATGAGCGAAGGATGAGCTTAGTAGTTAGCTGAGGAACCAAACTGAGCCAATCATGTGGTATTGTGAGTCGGTGGTGAAGGTTAAATTAGACATCAAGAACAATTTCATCACACGTGTGAATACTGATACTGATACTCTGATATTCTTTGCATTGATGTGATGGTTTATACATGCTATATTAATGGTTCTTGGTCAGCTTTGTTTATGTAGATCTTTTTTGTCTGGTTAGACATCAAGTTTGTCATATTTTCCACTTGCTTCAAATGTAATAGCATCCAGTGTTTGCTTCTTTAATGTTGTACTGGGGCTAGTAGAAGCAGAGGTTGGATGCCAAACATGTCTTGGGATAACTGGAAAATTGTGTAAATCTGAGTTTCCACTCAGTGATTCCTTCAGGAATGGAATCAGCTCTATTTTTTGGATTGTAGGTCATTTGAAATGAAAGTGTCAGCCAAATTAATAAGACCAGTTTCCACCAAGTTTCTCCACCAGTCCACCAGCTCCTCCTCCACTGCAGTTTAAACAAGACCACAGATTGTGTTTGTATTTTGTTTCAGTGTATTACGGTTACTCTGTATATGTGAGCATTATTTTCTTTTTTTATCACAGCACAATATCTGAAGGTTTCCTTTGTTACTTCTTTTGAAAATGCTGATAAATGGGGATAAATAGATCCCATGTCCTCAAGGCCAGTCATCATAGGTAAGTTTTTAGATTGAGGCCTGTGCTCATGAATTGAATTGTGTTGAACAGGTATGCAGTATCTTGCTTCATAGCAGATGAAGGAGCAGGGTCAGCACTTTGTTCCGAGAGGACATCCTTTAATTAATTATTCTGTTAGTAACTGGAGGCTGAAGAGGGAGCTACAAAGAGAGAGGAAGTGAAGCGGTATTGGGGATGAATAAAGGGTCAGAATATTTCAGTCATCAAAGCACCATTACGACAGGAGGCAGAAGAGACAAACCCTTATCTTCACCTCACAGCGCAAACAAGAGGAAGCTGTCTTCTCTAGAGATCGCTATGTTTGATGCACAGATGACTCTGGTTACACCTCAGCAGCATGGCTCTCATATACTCCATTTCTCAGAAGCCAGTCATCCTTCTCTCAAAAACTCCTTTGGAGATGTGAGAAGGTTTCAGCGAAATTAGCTGTCAGGTTTTTGCTTTCGATAATGTTATGCCTTCGGGGCTGTCCACTTCTTACTATCAGGAGTGTTTGCTATGACTCACCAAAACCACAAGCAATTCCCTTTTAGAAATGGGTTGAGTAATTTTGGTAAGAAGAACTTTTGGTCTTATATCATGCAAGTAAGTTCTGCAGATACTCTGTAAATGCTGTAGAGAAGAAAACGAGTCTCAGTCTGTTTGTTCTGAATAACCGCCATACACGTCTAGCCTCGAGGCAGGAAGGAAGAAACAACCGCTAATTTGCTTTCATTTTGTAGTGCTGTGACTTTGCTTCATCTTTGATCAAAATTTCCCCACCTGTCTTTGGTTTTTGGTAGATTTCATGAAATGGTTAGCTTAGGTGAAATGGTTAGCTTAGCTCCCCTAAGCTAAGCTTAAAAACCTCTGAAAATCTCCCTGGGAAACTTTTGCTAGTAGCATGCTAATACCAGACAATGCAACAACATCTGTTCTGCTGATCTCTGCTTGAGTAGTGTACTTTTCCAAAGTGGGTTCTGTTCTGTCAGATCGAAACATGTATTCTCATCATGTGTAATCCATAAAATTAGCATTGGACAGCGTGAGCGCGCAAAGTGGATTCATTTCTACGGATTAGCATGGAGCCACGGAGTACTCGGCTGTAAATTTAAGCAAAGATTTATTGTTATTTTGGAAGGGATATTGGAGAATGTGAGTACAGTTGAATTTGAATCTACTGTCCTTGCTTCTAGCAACAAACATGAATAATTAAGACATTACACTCTTTTGTACAGCACGTATAAACAACTTCTCACTCATACCCAGTGGTCATAAGCATTTTGATTCAGTTTCATAACCGAGTATGCTTCTCTGTCCGTGTGTCTGTGTGTGTGTGTGTGGGTGTGTGTGTGTGTGTGTGTGTGTGTGTGTGTGTGAGAGAGAGTGTGTGTACACAGTGTGTCTCTGAATATAAGGTCCTCATAGTCATCACCATCATCACTATTCAGCTTTACACAGCTGCTAAAACAACCAAGCTAGCATGACGTCCACACTGTGGTGAATGTTCCCTGGCTACTGCTAATTCCAGCCATGGTGGAGACGAGCAGCAAGCTTGAACTAAAACTTTGTTTTTGAAAATTGTGGTTTGGGATTAGTTTGTTGTACTCGTACAGCTGACTGTTTAGTTTTGTTTCCTTTGCCTCCCACTGTCACGAGTCAGTTGTTAAAGCCATGGTCAAAAAGGTCTGATTTCTACCAGGGTAGTTTTAAATCAAGCGTTTCTATCACGGCTTATATGATTAGGCTATAAAAGCATAATTAAGGATATTTAAGTATTAATCCTTAATAATAATGAAAGCCTTAGTCATCCTGCCCTCAATTACAGTTTAATGTGAACTAAATGCTATAGTTAAATAAAACAATAAAGAAGAGGATTTCTGCACCTTAAGTTGAAAAAAATAAATTCTGGATTTGTTCCTAAAAATAAACTGGACATTTCTATATCTACCGACGTATTAATTTATCTGAATGTTTCATTTATCTGTGTATATGTACTGTACATTTACAGTGAGTACAGTATATATTTAATTAAAATGTGTAAACTCTCACCAGGACTAATTCATGATGTCTCACATATCAGGAAAATTATTTCTTTATCATTATTGTCATGTGATCGTTATTGAGCTACAGTATTTCATATCAGCCAGAATTACACAGTAGGTAATCTGTAGCTGATACGAGTGCTGTCCCTGTCTGTCCCCGCTCTCCGTCTCTGGAGAACTTTATGTCAGGGCATGTAGACGGCGATCAAAGCTCACGTCATGTCTCAACTGGGGTTATGCGATTGTGGACCGGTTTTCCGAAAGGATGGCAGTTTTTCTAACCCAGGAGCAGACGTTCCCCTGGTTATACATCATGTTAGACATCAGACTAAAGAGCAAAATTGTTCTGCGAGATGCCGACGCGCTCCTGCAGTGAAATGCTTTATGAATACCAGCTCTTATTTCTCGACTGGTTCTCAGGTTCAGCTTGAACCTTCTGTGCCCTCTTCTGTCCCTAATAACCAGTGAGAAAGAACGCATACAGACGGGAGGCCCGGTGAGGAAGAACAGGCCCAGCTTTGGGCCCTCAGGCTAATATCGGTGTGAGCCAAGCAAAACTTATGTTGTTGGTTTTATTTGCCTTTTTAAAATTATGGAAAGTTTTCTCAAAATTACTGACCAGCATGATTGTACACTCTGTGTGTGTGAGAGACTAGAAAAGGACTCCTGCATGACTGATCATGAGCCAGATTTATATGTTATAGACAGGAAGAAGAAAGCTAGACAGGGAAAAACGTAATAGAGGAAATGAGCAGTTACAAATGTATTTAAAGAGCCGGCTCACCCTTCCCAGAATCCTTTGCGCTGAGTAGCGAGTCACCATTTCCCATGCCATCGAAATTCCAAAACCATCTGCAACAATCCACTGAAATCCCAGGCCGTAGATCTTAAACTGTAACGTGAAATTGACAAAAGATATTTTGTCAAAGTATCTATATTTTAAATTATTTCAACTGATCCATTTTGTTTTTTGTATGCACTGGATCTGTAATGTTTCATATGTATAATAGATAACAAGTGCAATGTAAAGTACTATAATAAAAAATAAAAAAATCTTTAGCATTGGCTAATTGCTGTGATATAAGTGGAATAAATCACTTGTATTGATACTGGAAAACATCATCGACTTTCGGATTGTAACAGTAACTCTTGCATCAAACCGCATCACACCACCCTGTTGTTGGTTGTTTTCCTATAACAGCACATCCCCAGAGTGTTATATCCCTTACATATTACATTAAATATGATTTTGTACGATTTTGAAAGACAGTACATGATGTAATTGGAGTTTGTTCCTTTTCCTATGAATTACGTTGTATAAAGTGGCACAAATCTATACTTTAATTCTAACTTTTTTAAAAAATGTTATGATTGAGTCCTATATAATGGAATTTTGCAAGTGTGAGACCAAATTTACACTTGTCCAACAAAACTTTTTAACATTATAAGTAAAATCTTTTGCTTTCTAGCTAGCTGACACGACTAATCGTAGCAGTTAGTGATATTAGTGATGCAACAATTAGACAGTCTGACTTGGAGATCTTATAAATGGTTTTTCAAAACATAAACTAAGCAGCTGCATGGAAGAGTATATAGACTTATTTTACATAGCTGTTATTTTTGACAGTCTGGAAGGAAAATTGTTTTTATACATGTTAAGGATTGCATCACTTCCACTGAATCAATGGTTTCCTCCGAAAATGAATAAGCCTCAACTGCTGTAGGCCATAATATGACGTCATGACTGTTCATCCGTCCTGACAAATACTGTTTTTTAATGAATCAGGATGATGTCACTTGAGTGTTAGTCATGTTTATATATTTGTAGGTAGAAATCCTCGTTCAGTTTTATACAGTCCCGTGTTGTAGTTATACTCGTCCTTTATGGAAATCCATTTTCTGCAGTGATGTCAGGTTACTTGTAAAACTTTACCATCCGAGTTTTGTTTCTGAATCTCTATAGTGAATAGGAATCCATCTGGGATTTGGCCTAACCATGTGAATTATCCCTATGATATTTAAAACCGAGTCTGAAAGTAGTACACACATCGTATCTCTGTCCTTTTTTTGCTGTAGCCAGTAACTCCTGCTAACGTTCCCTCTGAAGTATAAAATTATAGGCTGATTAATACTTAAATGCATTCAAAATTCAAGTGATAAAAATTAAAATGCACTCGTTAAAAGGGATTTTTCTTTTGAACGTCTATAGTGTTGTCACAGATACTGAAATTCCGCAACCTTTAATCATTTATGCATAGGCCAATGATAAATTATGCAGGAAAATGGAATACTTGAGAGAATTGAAGATCATTTTTTTTCTCTTCCTGATTCACTCCTCACTGCTCAGCCTGAGTTCACAAAGGATGAGTAGTCTGTAGTGTGTTTAAAAACTGGTGTGTGAGCTATGAATGATGGTCAGGCAGGGTGCTGCAGCTGTGTGCGTGCGTGCATGCGTGCGTGCGTGCGTGTGTGCGTGCGCGAGAATGAGAGAGAGACTGAGTGAGTGAAGCAGCAGCCAGAAGCAGCGGCATGCTTGGATGTAGAAGCAGTGTTTGTTCTGCCAACTTTCCTGTCACCTCTGTGGAGCTCTGAGGGAGTAATTGGTGCACACTCCCTTAACACGCACGACACGATAAATCAACACAGACATTTTATGAAACAATAAAAACAAACCACACATGCACAATCCAATTACAGTGCATAAGGAAAGGGGTGGGGGTAACATTGAGTTCCTCTGAGCCGAGGACAGGAGCCAAAGCTGGGGAACTACACATAACAGCTGTGTGTGTGTGTGTGTGTGTGTGTGTGTGTGTGTGTGTGTGTGTGTGTGAGAGAATAACACATTGTGCTGGGTCAATGAAAACAGCAAGTGTGTGTGTGTGTGTGTGTGTTTCATATTACAAGCAGGCTTTTAATAGAGTGACTCCAGGGATGTGATTGCACTGTCTGGTGTAAATGTTTTAGAAGGATTGCAACTCTTTTATTTCAACTGTAAAATCCTATTAATACCTTATGATTAGGTGATTTGATTAGACTGTAAATTATTAACATGCTAAATAGGTACATGTAATGATTTTAATGTGTGTTCAAATACAGCTATATTACAGAGTTTTATCAGCAAGATGAGGCCAAACTGGCTTCATCACATCAGACTCCAATCTCCGATTTCTATTTACTTGCAGTAGCTTTTTAAATAGTTATTATTTGTTATATCAGTCTCTGAGGAGGCTTATGGACTCAGATTGGTGCTCTTGGCTTTTCGAGCGCAATTGAAATTCCGAAAGTCATTATATGTTGTCGCTGGAAGGGCAAATATTGCTTTTTTTTACGAAGTGTAAGTTCATGTATTATGTATGTATAATTAGGAAATAATCAGTGAGACGTTTATTAGTCATTGGTGCAGGCGTTCTTTTGAATATGAATGAAAACTTTTCAGTTGTTAAAGGGAGAAAGGATGAACAAAATACAGTATATACTGTGCATGAAGTCGGGCTGCACGATAACAGAGATGTATCACAGTTACCCAGCCTGTTTCGAAAATACAATAGTATTAAAATAGTATTAAATGAACGATAGTATTGCATATTTTCTTTTCTTTTTTTAAAGGCTTCATCATTATAAAAGCTAATATGTAGAACAAAATAGAATATCGCAGTATACAGTATTCATACAGTATTTATTGGAACACCTGCTCATTCATGCAGTTTTCCAACCTGCCAGTCATTCTTCATGCTACATTTTCTATATCAGAATGGTTTAAAAATGTGATCTCAGTGTCTTTAATCATGGCATGGTCATTGGTGCCAGAAGGGCTGGTCTGAGTATTTTAGAAACTGCTGCTCTCTTGAGAGTTTCACACACACCTGTTTTGAGAGTTTACACAGAATAGGGTGAAAAACTAAAAAAAAAAATAAAAAATAAATCATCCAATGAGTAGCAGCACTGCAGGTGGAAACGCCTTATTGATGAGAGAGATTGTTTTGAGCTGACAGGACAGCTATGGTGACTCTAATAGCCACGCTTTACAACTGCGGTGAGCAGAAAAGCATCTCAGAACCCACAACATAACAGCAGAAGACCACACCGGGTTCCACTTCTGTCTGCCAAGAACAGAAATCTGAGGCTCCAGAGCGAGCAGGCTCGCCAAAACGGGACAGTAGGAGAATGGATAAAGACCAGGCTGTCCAGTGTAATAAGAAATAAAGATGTTGTTAATACAGAACCAATCAAAATGATAAGACAGAAATAGAAAGCAATCAAAACTCATCTGCAGGGACTTTTTCACTTTTACATATTCCTACCATCTTCTTAACCCTAATTTCTTGAATGGTCAGTATTAATACCGTTAATGTTTTTGATGTATGTTGAAATGTTTTCACTGTGAAATAGAGCTGCTTTGTTGTGAAAATGTTGC
>JAQQZU010000010.1:4550328-4570951 GCA_030068025.1 Parauchenoglanis punctatus
AACTGGCTACTCTAAATTGCCCATAGGTGTGAATGCGAGCGTGTGTGGCTGTTTGTCAGTGTTGGCCCTGTGGTGGAGTGGCGACCTGCCCAGGGTGTACCCCGCCTCTCGCCCGGAGATGCTGGGATTGGCTCCAGCTTCCCCGCGAAACAGACGGATAAAGCGCTATAGATAATGGATGGATACATCAATCTTAAAGCTGCAGAAACAGTGTTTTCCCAGAGATATTTATATCTGCCAATTTGGAATCTATCATTGATTCCTAACACCATCATCTCCAGCTTAGGAGAATAGATACATATAGTGATGTGTGAAAATTAGAGCAGAAAGCAGAGATTTTCCTTTTGAAAGAAAAATTCATGTACAGCTAGTTAAAAACCAGGTTTTAGCAGTTGTACTTCCAGTACGTACCTCTGATAACCCATAAATCAGACATTACTGTTCACACGTCGTAGCAACCATGGAGGAAGAAGAGCAACTCCACCTACTAAATACTCTGCATTTTTCCATTGTGTAATTGTACTACATTTGAATGGCATCTGTCACACTGGCTTCTGTGCCTCTGCATACACACAGTGATGTTTGCTTAATGGTGAAGGCAGCTGTGCTGAGGTGATGCAGCCTGGGTAAATATAGCAGTGATGAATAGGCTCTCTGTATGTACTGCTATACTGTATGTATGTGCTTGTTAGCCTGCTTCTCCTAGCACAGTCTGAAATAGACACTAGACAGTTGTGTATGACCGCGTGCATACAAACACAAGCGACAGCTTACATATAGCGGTATGGTTATTTACGGGACGGCTGTTGACAGCGCTGACGGGGAACTTTAGCTTTGCATCATACACACACAAACTATTTCCCATACGTTGGACATGTCAGTGGTTGAGAGGTTGGCTGATGCAGCTCTGCAGGGATTAGACCACTGACTCAGGGGCCGGCAGCCGCTATTAACACGGGGCTCTCATTAACGGCTTAAATTGTAGAGAGCAGAAAAGACGCAGCCTGAGGAGAGGGAGAAAAGAGAGACACTAAGGGATTAAGTGTTACTAAGTGATGGTATAAAGCGAGAGCAAGACGGACAGAGAGATGAAGTGCTGACAGAGAGGATGGCATCAGATTGGCAGAGATCAAAAATAGTCCCGAGCTCATCATCTGCTTCGGGACGTCCTGCTTCGCGGTCATGTGATCATATGCCCTAATGACTAGAGGCCCGCCGCAGCAGCTGCATGGGGAATGCCCCCGTTACTCTCAATCTTTTTCCTTCCAGCCTTCTTTCTCATAGTTTCTCTTTCAAAGTCAGTTGTACCCTCAAATTAACTCTCATGTCAGTCATTAGATTTCCTAAAAGTATTACTGTAGTACAGTGTTGTGTAACTCTGTAACCCACAATACAATACAATAGAATAAATCTTATTACTCGCCAAGGCTGCAGTATGTTTGTACACATGTGCTTCAGATTTCATCATATCGATCTTATAGAGGTTATTTTTTAGATAATTCTAGTATTAAACTCTTCTATAGTAATACAATGACAATGTGCTGTGATGTGACCCAAGATAAACTGGAGTTACCGTTATCACCTCGAAACTGATTTATAAATATGCTTTGCGTATCAAGAATTGTACAAAAGTTCTGTAGAATGAATACGCCTTCAAAAATAACCACAGAATCCTTACTGCATAGGTACAAAGTTGTACAGTTTTCCAAGGCAGGGGTGAAAAAAATCCAAAAGTAAATTACTAGGGCTGTGTGATAGGACCAAAATCTTTTATCCCCATATAGGTATTTCATATCCAGATAATGATACATATCACAATCTAACACATTTTATGTAAATTCAAAGAATAGAATGAATAAAGCATTTTATAATTAAAAATCAGGAATGTAGCATTTTCAGGTTATAGGAATAATCAGAAAAGGGTTAAGTAAGAAGTATAAACCTGGTATAAATGGATATTTTGATAAGGTTGGTGATAATAACGGTTGTAAAATCATTAGCATCCGGCATTTAAAAAATGGCTCGTTACCAAAACAAAATATTTTGATCGAAAATAATTAAAACTAATAATTAGAGTCCTTATTTCACACACACACGCACACATCATGTGTCCAAATGCCGAAACATTTTGCCATAAAGAGTGTGATTTGTGACAGAATGGAATAAGTGTTACAGCATAATATAGATGTTTCTCTATCACACGATATGTATCGTCATATCTCGCAGCTCCATAAGATACTTTATTATTCGACGGCGCTCCCTCTTCATTACAGATTTATTTTAATGAACATTCAAATATTCCTATAAGAGCCTCATTATTTAAATGTGTACAGTAACTGTACAAATTTGTATAGTTATTGGGGTCATAGAGCGTTTGAATTCCTGAGCTTTCCAATAACACATTAGATTCACGTTGGCTTTTATTTACAGGTTACATGTTTTTTTGAGTTATTGTGGTTAAACCTATACAAATTAATGCAATCATAAATATAACAGCGTTGATAATGATAGTCACAATTTCCAGGTATTGTAACAAATAAAAATTCAGTTTGAGAACCAGTGTTTTAAGGAAGGTGCTTTGTTTGTTCCTGGCTCTTTGGAGAACTCGCTACTGTCCTTCTGAATCTGCAGGAAAAAATGATTTGACGTCAGTGATGATGTCATTACTTAACAAAAAGCACTGAAATTGTCTCATCTTATTTTTAGAAATCACGTTTTCTTTTCTTCCTGATGGAACCGGCCTGTAAGACTAAATTAATCGAAAAAATATTGTGTTCCAAAGGCGTTTGCACGGTACGGTATGTATTGGCACGTGTATGTGTGTGAATGTACACATCATGTGCGAGAAGGAAAACTCCTACACCCTGCAGAGTGGTAGTGGAGAGTCGCACGCCGGTTTTAAAAGGAGTGTGTGACAGTTCCCATGGTGCAATCTGTTGCGTAATCTGGAATGTGTATGTGAACATGTCTATCTGTATGCAATACCCTGTTCTCTGGGAACTGTGTGTATCCTTGTTTTAATGAGCTGCTGTGAGGATTGGCGCTTACCTGTTAGTGTGTGAGATTTTCTGTGTATATGTGTGTGTGTGTGTGTGTGTGTGTGTGTGTGTACGCTCATGCTGAATGGACAAACTGTTCTAGTGTAAGAATAAATTCATTCATCTGTAGTGGTGAGACTTTTGCCTTTATGGAAATTGTAAAGAAAGAATGCATCACGCTGATAATAATTGTCCACCTCGTAATATGAAATGATCGCTGCTATCGTGATAAGGTTTTAGAACAGAATCGCGTTGCTGAACAGTGAGTCTGGTGGCGCACCAGTTCTGTCTGCCATTTTTCAAACGTTCATGAATTACCAGATTGCCTTCCCCATTTCGTTTTTTCTTTCTTTTTTTCCCCCTTTACCTTTTTTTTTTTCTTATTTACACCAAATGTGTAGGTGAGAAAAAGAAATCTCACAAAATTCACGTTTTTATTTACATCATTTGGCAGACGCCCGTATCCAGAGCGACTTACATATATCTCATTTATACAACTGAGCAGTTGAAGGTTAAGATGATAACTTGGCAGTGCTGGGATTTGAACTCACAACCTTCTGATCACTACTCCAATGTCCTAACCACTGAGCTACCAGTGCCCACATTTAGTTCAGATAAATATTACAAATTACCCTTTTGTTATTTTAGATTTTGGCTCTTTTTAGTTTAAAAAAACTAAAAAGATGATGTGTGGGAATACTAGTGTCTTGTTTTATGAAGTAAACTGGGGGTAAACATGGTTTTGGTGCAACCGGGGCTGCAGTAACTCAGTTAAGCATCCCATGGCACAGGGACACAGACATTTTGGTGTATCATGTAACTGATCCTCGATACATTCTAAGCTTGAATCGATAATTCTGGTTCTCTGTTTGGAGGTGTGTTAGTTTGTTGTAGAAATAGAAAAGACCTTCTTCTTTTTTCTTTTCATTCCACTAATGAAGATTAAATGGCATGAATCCAAAGAAGAAGAAAAAAACGAGACACATTTGTGACACCATCTGTCTCTGTATGTGTAACGGAGATGACTGGCCGGAAGAAACACAAACACTTCATTTCCACCCATCCACTTGGTGACTTACATCTCCAGCAGCCCCCGCCACCAGTCTCATCTCGTCTCTGCGGCTTTTTAAATCCCAGCCGATTTTATGCGGTTCTGTGTGTGCGCGCGCTTTAGGCTATAAGAATTAATTGCACCATTTGAATCTTCATAATATTTACGTATTCAAAGGCAGACATTTGATTAAAAAAACTATTTTGTTTTTTCAGTTGTGATTAACTAAGATCCAACGTTCTATTTTTATCTGCTAATCAGAGTCTATTAAAGCCTAGCATATGCGTTCCATTGCTTAACCATCCTTTAGCTGGGAAGCAATTTATCCAAAAAGGGACTTTGGCAGGCATCGTGTTATACGTCATAACTTTTATTACATTAAACACCAGCAGACTGCTTTTTGCTGAATAAACAGCTAGATGGCCAGCTAAAGGCACTGATAAGTGAGGTTAAGTTTGCTTAGCTAGATGCTCTTAACAACAAATATCTAAAAAAAAAAAAAAAAAAAAAGCTGTTATATCTGTTAAAAGTAAGAGTAAACAAACAACTTGCTTGGTAACGTATTGAAAATACAAGCTACAGACTTTCATGAACTCTCTCTTTTACATGACGACCAGAAGTGAGTTCAAGAATTTTGAAGTCTAGTGACTCCCAATGAGGCATTTCGAGGAGAATCAGAGCAATTTTAACAAAGTATCTGATGGTAAACTGAACTGATTAGGCTTGTATCAGTTTCGCTACAACATGTATACAGCTGGTCCGACAACTTGAGCGTGATTTTTGTTGTGTGCGGAAATCACACTTAGCTAGCGAGCTACTGGATCTTTACTCAGAATGACTCTTTTTACTACTCGGGATTGTTTTCTTATGCAAGAAGGTAAACCAGGCGAGATTAACAAGTAAATAAAAACAATTATACACTGGGTTTGATGAAATACCAATGATGCTCCATCAGAGCAGTGGTTTAATCCGCCATCTTTTGTTAAAACCTTCATCAAACCCTGGTCCTGTACACAGAATTATGGGATTTGATGAAAGTTTTGACAAAGATGGCAGGCTAAACTGTTGCTCTGATGGAGCAGCACTTAGCAAATATGTTGGTGGTCTAGCAAAGAGACAAAAAAGAATGAACAGTCAAGTTTTGGCCAAAGCAGGTATTTTTTTCTGCTTATAACATGCTTCGATACTTCAACTTAAAGGAGCTCTTTAATGGGTCCAACTCATTTTTCCCAGAATCCAGTTCGTTGTTTTTGTTTACATACAGCCCATTGCATTTTGAAAGCATGTGACTGCAGCTCTGCTAGCTCTCTTCGTGTGCACTCAGCTTTACAAGAAAACTTGCAGAAATAAAAATGGAGGACATTGTCACAGAAGACGATTATGAGGAGACCATGTACCATGAAATGAACATCTATGAAATCTATGGTTCTCCGATCCTACCAACTCGAGAAAATCCACAACAGCAAGCCAACAGAGGCAGGCAAACTCCTACGGCTGTGGAAGATTATCAGTCTCAGTTAAATACTCGATTCTGAATGGTCAATTACGGCAGTCAACAGTCTGTTATTTCTGTATAACAGATCATTGCTGTGGACCACATCATTAGTGGAAGCAATAAAAGCAGTTTATCCATGGCACTGAAAATAGTGACTCGCTACTTAGCGCAGAGGTTTCTGGGAAGGGTGAACTGGCCCCTTTAAAGCTGCCCAAAAACACTGCTTGCGCTGCTACAATGCTGGAATATTTAGAACTCAATGGTAGTCAATACTACGTCGATTCAGACATAAGAGTGTGACTCCAGTTCTTATTGATTGTCGATCAACCCCAAGTCTTACCTGTCTAGTGCAACAAGTGTTAAACTTGAAAGCAGTCACTGTAATTAAACTGAATCTGAAACATTAATTCTTATTATATACAATGGTCATTTTAGCCTTCTGATGATTTCCATTGCAGTATAATTCTCCCCATTTTGTTTGTCTCTTTTCCCCAAATGCATTGCAAAATGCTGACCGAGCTCCTTCTGTCCTTTATGCAAATGAAACTCAGATACACATGTATTATTGGCTAAGTTGCACTGTGTGTCACTAGTGTAATTACGGAGCTCTTGCTTCAGCTGTCGCCCCCAAGCAGCGCGAGAACCTCACACACGCCATCCATCGCAGCTTTCAGAGAACACTCTTAGAGCCAGGGCACATCACATTAAATGTTAAAAAAATACATGACGCTAGTGTCATTTGCATACATTAGCATATGAGCTGTTGAGATTCATATATCCGGCACGTAGCAATAATAAATGTTTATCTACTGAGAACGTGTATTACCCGATCATTGCATTGTAATTGCGACACAGAGGTGCTGTTTGTGGGTTTTGGGTGAGTCATGGTGTGAAAAAGTGTTAAGTTGTGTGAGAATTGTATATTATGGGGTTTGTTTTGTAAAAAGTGTGGGAGAGGACATGAAGAAGTGACAAGGAGAGGGAAAGCCCAAAGCAGTTCTAACATCTGTGCCCATCTTTCACTGCTACCTCAAATCCACCCCCTCACACACACACGCGCGCGCACACACACACACACACGTGCACAGGTGCGTGTGTGGATTCCCCCCGATGTTCTGGGTCACATGTACATGAAAGGAAATATTCCTCTCATGCCCACACCCACCATTGCTCTCACACACACACACACACACACACACACACACACACGCACATTGCCTTGTAGCTAGTCAGTATATATTCACACTGAAGAAAGGACAACCTCTCACACACGTCTGTGTTAAAGTTGTGTTTGATGAAGGTAACAGCTGCTTAATTGGCCAGTATGAATGAAGCCCTTTATTTCCCTTGAGACAAATATGTGAAATGGCTAACGCTATTAAGTTTTCCATTCAGTTTACATTTAGTTCTTTATTTAGTTTACATTTAATTTGCTTTCCTAATTCTGTATTCGACTGGAGGAATTTCCTGGAGGACTACAGCACACAAATGTAATACCTGCCCTTCTGTTGCACAATGTCCTTGTGTTTTCCAATTTTAGGTAGAAATGCTCCAAATTGGAATATTCATTACGGCAAACGCACAAAGCAGATATTAGCCAGTGTTATCATTTGCACGTGTTTTCTCACACGCACGCACACACACACACACACACACACACACACACACACACACAAACACACACACACACACACAAAACCAAACGAGAGCCTGTATATACTGTATATTAGAGAACTAGACTGAAGATAGCTATCCTAGGCTAAACTAGTTACTTAAATAATGTTAGTATAAGTATTGACGATGGTCTAATTTTCTGTCCCCGCTTCGTTGAAACGTCATCTTTGTCGACAAAATGGGCGGAATAGCAATTGGAAATAAATAATTTTTCTGTAGTTATGGGCAGTCAGAATTACAGACAAGCGAAATCTTTGAGAATTGTTCATAAGAAGAAAAAAAAAAAAACCATAGTGTAGGTCTGATAAAGAGCTCCAGCTGCACTCCATCGAATGTTGTGCTCAAGCTCCAGAGGCTCGTGGGCGAGCTGGATGCTCTGTACTCTTCATTTCAGGAAAGCAGTGAGGGCAGACAGTCGGTAATCATTGGTCACCTGCGTCATGAGAATGGGGTTGGTGATGATAATGGTGGTGGAGATGATCATGATGATGGTGATGACGACAGGAGATGAGTTTTTCAAATGAGGTTTTTGGTCTCTACTGTTTTGAATCACAACTGACACACAGCCCTCTGTAGAAAACGTTATCTCACTCTGTGTGTGTGAAAACGTGACCCCCTGGCGCTTGATCCTTCTTTTGATGGGAAAGCCTCAGCATGTAGTCGACATGCAAACACTGCCATGAGTCACAGCATCAGGGTATCAATCTTAACTCTTTGTGGTACGTGGTTGTGTGCGTGTATATGTATTATGTATATATATGTTTGTGCGAAAGAGAGAAAGAAGTGAGGGTGCAAAATAGAAAAAGAGCGATCATGCTTCATTGCACCCTAAATGTGTTTCACGGTTGATTTATCTTTGCATTTCCGAGGGAGTGAATAGGGATTTCACTTGGACAGGTGCTCCTTTCGGATGGTCAATTCCACCCTCATTTCCCACCTACTCCTCTTCCAAATGACTCACTGAGAGTTTGAATGGACATAACACTCTTATAGAGGATTTCTAAGCCGAAAGAAGATATTCAATTTTAATGGTAATATTGAATATTCGGTTTTAATGGTAAGTTAATGCTCCTTTGTGTCACAGTTAGGTGTAAACAGAATAGTTCAGAATTGCTTTATTTCAATTTATGGTCTGTTGCTCTGCATGAAACCTTTCAAACCTTTTCTGTCTGGCTCAACAAAGTTTTTCAAGGGCTCACTGAACAACTTTTAATGCACATGAACTCAAAACAACAAGTGGAAACATTTGTTTGGGTGCCAATGTTCTCTGAATTACCTTAATATTCTTTTGAATCTCCCTTGATTTTAGACTGGGTTATTTTGTCATGTCTCAGCAAAAAAAAAAAAAAAAAAAAAAAAAAAAAAGCCTCTCATAATCTATTGTGGCTTTTTTCCAAGTTTCCTTTTATCGCTTGTTTTGTCTGCGAAATGTCTCATGGAGGCGGCCGTGCTTTCATTCAGAAGTGGGCGAGACGCTTTTCTGAAAACTTGCAAGCATTTTATTATTATGGAAATGTTAACACCAAATGTGTCACATGATTTCAGCTCCGAATACATCCAACGTACATGTAAACAGAGAATTTTCCACAATTTTTTAATTGTAGGGTACATGAAGTCAAGTACAAAAGTTTGTATACCCGTCCGATGAAAATGACCGTATTAAAGGTGTACAATAACAAAACTAATGGAAACATTGCATGTTAGGATTTTAATAGCAAAAAATAAATAAATAAATAAAGACATTCCATGCATCAGTTTGTATTTCCCATCCTGAAAGTCATGTAAACGTTCTCTATGCCCACATCTTCTGAGGATCCAAACTGTATTGCCGCCTCACTCCCAGAGAGCCAGATCCAGTGCTACCCTGACCAGTATTACTGAAGATGAGTGAATGATGGACAGAGAAAGAATAGTCTGAATTGGTGTTTTGTTGCAAAATGTATCGCGCAAACATTTCATTTTTAACTTCTTGGAATTCATTTTGCTTGTAGCTGAGCTGCTTTTTCCCTTTTTCCATTCAAAAAAACCATGGGGGCGTGCAAACTTTTGCCCTTCAGCTGTATAAACAGTACATTCAGAATCAGAATTTTAAATGAGTTTTTTTTTCCAGACTGATGCAAACCTTTGCATGTCATTATTACTCGGTGGATCAGATTCATCTCTCTAATACCGTTCTATAGTTGGCCTTTTATTTTAACCAATTAGGATGAAAGAGCAGACCTCCTCCGTTTAGCACTTTCCCCTACAACCTATAGCTTACTAAAGGTAGATCTTTGAAAGAGGCGCTACTTTGGTTTTTTCCACTTTAAAGCATTTCCTCCACAGATATTGTGCTTATTGAGCTGCTTTGCTAATCTCTGCCTGCTAGCATGACTCTGACCTAAAAAAATAACCCCACAAAAAAGTACATAGTGAAACCAAGTCATAATCCAAACCCAAGCAAATGTAGAGCAGTTAATTTGCTAGATTAATCACACGGACACCAATCAGCAGATTATTTTGACTATAATGTTTGCGATAATCTTTAGCAGCAATGCTAACTAACTACTGTAGCACGGTCGCTAGCAGGGTTCAGCTTTTTCACTTTTCACTTCAAGCTTCTGTATGTCGCAAAGCAAACTGGTTCTTGACAGATTCAAAATTGCAACTCTGGAAAAAAATTCAACCTCTTCCAGCCAGAGCCAATTAGCCGCTTTTAATTAGAGGTTATTCTTATAACGCTGCCTTTTTTTTTTTTTAAAGATATGGAAACCAACTGCAGCAGCAGTGTTTATGAACATTTAAAAAAGTTTCTGAGGTGGGAAGTTTCCATTTCGAATGAGGTAAATGGAGACCGATGCATTAACGTGAGTGTGTGAAGTGTGGATTACCAGCTAAAGGATGTCAATTTAGGAACATTGCAAGCTGTATAGCTGCACAAGGGAAAGAAGATGGAGAAAGTATGACTTCAGATTGAAGTATCATTAGCGTTTATTTCCTGTTTTTATCGATGCACTGTTGGCCTTGAACCTGCTAATTCTCTAATCATGGCTTCTGTCTTTCAAATGGCCTATTATGAGCATAAATTCAGACCATAATTATTCCATTCAGCCTTTTGTTTTCCGGATGGAAGGAGTCGGTTCCTTTGTTTTAACACCCTCTCCATGCTCCACGTCATCTTTATTCCATTATTACCGCTCTGCAGTGTGTGCTGGTTGGTGTCAGACTTTTAGTTTTTTCTTTACTTCAAAAGCTATTTATTGGCATCATGGTGAAATAAGGGAAGAAAGGTAAGAATAAAGGAGACTGACAGAGTCAGCAGTGGCAACAAACCTGACAGTCAGCAGCCTGGAGACTGAGTGGCAAAAAGACGCAGTTCATAGTTAAGAATAAGCAAAAGATGATGATGATTACAAGTGTATGAACAGATTTTGCTTCCTTACACTGTTTTAAGCACATCCTGGTCAAACTTTGCTTGTATTTTATTCCTCTTATAAGAATTTTTTAAACGAGGAATATAGTTGTCCATTTTTAAGTAATTAAATTATGACACATTCTCTTTTTTTTTTAATCTTTTTATAGTTGCATTTCATATTATGGAATGTCCTTGAGACATCTGTGTGTGCGTGTGTGTGTTATAAACGTGCAAATTGTTACAAAGTGCTAGCACTGGAGACTCCTTTTATAAACGTTAAATAAACATCCCTGTAAGGAAAGCCTAACGTTTTCAATGATTATATGGTTTTCTTAAAACAACATGTTTTAAGCCATTTATAATTAATCTTAGAATTAGTTCGTTAAATGATAGCAAATAGCAATTAGCTAATGAGAATCTAGTAATGTTTACTATAGAATAGAAATCTTGAATATCGTATAGAGCAGATCTTATATTGATTATATTACAAATTATCAATGATGTGTAAATATAATCACAGGAATGCCTGCTTTTGACTCTAAATGCTAAAATATATGATGCCAAGCTTTGTCCCCTTCAGCAACCGCAATCCCATCTTCACCAGAAAAACCTGAAATATCCTCTTCAGTGTTAGGATACGGAGTGTTATCTAGCGTAGACAGGGTTTGGACATTTTGTGCTTCCTTCTGTTCATGAACTGATGGTGCCTCCAAACATATTCGTTCTCTGCAGCACCGCATTATGCATCATTACCCTCCCACATATCGAACGGAGCAATCAGAACTGCTCCGGGATCTGTGTTTGTGTGTGGCATGTCAGGGAAGAGTGCAGAGGGAAAAGTGTTGAACTGTTCTCAGATCAGAAGACCGTGTATATAAATAAAGGGAGGCTTGGTAATAAGCTGTAATTCATCCCCGTGACTAAAGGGATATTAAAAAAAAATGAGTAAGAAGAAAAGTGAGAGAGGATAAGATGCTGACAGGCAGTACTGTTACTGCTTGCTACAGCACGCACACACACACACACACACACACACACACACACACACACACTTAGTATCCTTGTGAGGACTTTCCACTGACATCATTATTAATGCAGCTAATTAATCTTATACTACACCTAAACTTTAACCTCAGTGACCAAAAGGAAACATTTTTAGCTTGTTCAGTTTTTCGAATAATAGCTGCAGTTATTCTTGTCAAAATTGTAAGACGTTCCTATCATCGTGTGAACCCCACCGTGATACTAATACACATCTCCCCCACACACGCGCATCTGTGCCAGCAAGAATGGTCATGTCAAATTGCGCACACAGTCAAAGAACAAATCCTGGCGTGTGTCTACACGTCTCTGTGTGTGTTCCCGGTTCTATAATAGTTAACAGTTCTGCTCATCAACATCTCATCCTCCCTGTTCGTTAATATCGCTTCAGTCACAGGGATGAATTACTGAGCAACACATCATTTACCACATTACACTTTGTAGTGCCTTGTGATCAACAACACTTCTGAAATTCACCACCAGTGCGTTTGGATGAGTGGGCACCAAAATGCCAGTTTATTAGGTACACCACCTATGCACGCACCTACCTATTACATGCTCCATTGATAGGCTGGTTTGCCTGAAACATAATAGTCATCAGCAGCTTGACAGTGAAACTCTTATGTTTATCCAGGGGGGAGATCATGGAAATCAACTGAGCACAGAGACCAGGGACCTGGTGCTAAATAATACATCGAGAATAAATTATTAATAACAAATAAATAATTACTAACACCGCTATTTTGTGATCTCTATCCAGAATCAGAATTCTGCTCTAATCGTGTCCTTCTGGCACTCATTTCTTATGTCAAAAAATGTTGCTCACAATCCATAATAAATGACATGTTTGAATCACTTCCTACATTTGGATCAAGTCACGGTTGAACTGTGCACTTTGCTGTAACGTCTTGCCACCTCTTACCTTACAGCGGCTCTTATACCAAATGTTTGGTTAATATTCTGCTCCATACTAAATGGTGCTCTGTGAACGCACTCTCAGCTTACGATGTTGTTAAAAGAGTATGAAAGTGTGTGTTAATTATCTTCTACTCTGCAACATTGGTCTGTTTCTGAAACACATCGCACACTGTCTTCTACTGCTCTGGCTCATTTCATCCTACAGATTCGCCTGATTCATCCTGATGCTCTAGTTTTGCTCGGAGCTTCTGTACTTGTGACTCATTTTCTGCTTTTGTGGATGGTTTCCAGAGATTAGCACGTCCCCAAAACAGTACCAGCCTTGCTTCAGTGGATAATTTTCCCTGGATACTATAGATTTGTACCTAAGAACTGCTGATGTAATCATAAACACTGCCCTGTGCTCATCCCAGGACTGTGCACATACTGAAAATCCCTTTAATGCACGCAGTACTGCTTCATGCTTTACGAAAGGTGCATTCTTGATGCACACTAGACTTCACTTTCTTACCAAATAAAAGCACATTTTTATGGTTTTAACATAGTGTCTTGCATAAGCATTCACATGAAATTCTAATCAACAATTGCTTTCTGTCATGTTTTGTCAGTAGCTGAGTTCATGGTTCTTTTCTATTTAGCTCATAGTGGAATAACAGACTGAGAGACTTTTTTTTTTTTTAAATCTTCCAATTCAGTTGATTTTTATTTAGATCATGAGATCATTTAGATCACATTTGGTGGGCTGGGTTCCAACCTTCAACACGGAAATTCAGTTTGCTGTTAGCCTTGGTTAGGTGCGTCTGTACTAGGATGAGTGGATTAATACTAAACTATCACTACTGAACGTGAGGAGTCTCGAACACACTCCATATATAATAACAGTAGCAGAAGTGTAGGCACAGCTCTGCTTTCTCTTCAGCCATTTCCGGCCCTGATAATGGCTCCTCATTAGCACAATATTAGCTTGTGTAATAGAACTTCTAGAGCTCGGCGACACCTACACACACACACACACACACACACACACACACACATGCACACACACTTGAACTACGAGACCTGTGGAAAGCAGAAGCACAGCCCCGTAATGGCTTCTTGGGTCCACGTGTTGCCTATTAAACCCCCAAGTTAATTGCACTGCAATTATATTTGAGATTGTGGCCACTACAATCATTGAACAGGGCTGAAATTAATATATTCCGTTTAGGACGGGCTACATACAGGTTCTTGAATTATTGCTATTTATAACTCATTTATCAGTTCTAGACTCTAGTGTTTATCTCGAAGATAATTGCCATAGAGTTTTTATTGAATGGCGACAATAAGCCTCGTTTTTCAAACAGGAGCTACTCTGAAGTGGAAGGATAATGTCGGCGTATTGCGAGTCTGATCAGGCATAAGCCAGTTTTTCATGCCCCTGCACTGATATGTTCTGATGGAGCAGCACAACAGCCACTTTTTACAAGTGTTCTAATATTTGTTAGGCTGCTTTTTAGACCCGTGCTGATGAATGGGCAAAAATAACACTTCAATCCTATATCCTGTTTTGTAATCTTTGGATAAAGGAAAAAGGAAAAATAGCACATTAAATATGTCTGTACTGATGTATGTGGTATGTGCTTAGCAGTTCTGGTGCTAGTTTGGTGTTTGATGCTGTAGTTTTGCCGTTTCTCAAATACTGGATCGAGGCTTCTGAGCGGCACAACAGAAACCTTTTGACCTCTTGTTTGGACATCATGAGTTTGAATCTCGATGACGATGCCACGTCTATCCATGGCCGGGAGACAAGGAAGTAAAGAAGTGTGGGAGAGATGGCATACTCTCTCTTCCCTGTTAACCACAACAACAAAAGCCAACTGGGCATCTTTGAGTGTATGTATGAGGAAGAGGGTAGACAGCACTTTCCTCTGAGTGTGTTCAGCTGCCCTGATTAGAAAAAATGTGCTTGGCTGGCTTCACACCTCTCCGCAGAGGCACGTGTTAGCCTTCACCTTCTCTGGTTTATAGCTGTGTTATTAAAGGTGAGACCTGGTTGGAGTTTGGGAATTTGTGGCCAGGTGACCAAATTGGCAAAAATTGCGGAAAAGATGTAGCAATGGCATTTAACATATGAAAATATGCAAACATACTTCTATGCTTTAGTGCACAGGTTTGTTAGTGTGCAAGTAGCCCAGTGCTGACGTGTGCTAGTATGCAAGTAATTCAGTATGCTATTGTGCAGCTATGCAAGCATGCTAATGTGCAGATATGCTAATATGTAAGGGTTAGGGTTAGGCTAGGTGCAGCAGCCTAGCATTAGCATGAAGGTTAATGTTTTAAAAGCTGATCTTTTTGAGCAGAGTTCACAGCTGAGGAATTGAGAGAGCCGGACAGACTAAAAGACTAAAGCGCTGCCGCATCTGTGCTGCTATCGGCGAGCTGTCGAATGGCACTGAGGGTAATGTAGTAAACCATTAAAACATTTTAATCAGACCAACCATGTAGATGCTTAGCAAAAAAAAAATCGACTCAGAATTGACACTTTTACACTGAAGATCACCTATTAATCTGCTCAACATTCAGGGTGGATTTTCCCTTTAATGTCAGATCACACACAAATTCTTACTAGGTCAACGACTAGTCCGAATCTAATAGCAATCTGATTTCTTTGAAACCTATATTCCAATAAAATTCCACACTAAATTCCACACGGCGACCCTCATGAGCCATATGTAGTGATCTGTAGAGTGTGTTTTTAATCCCCTCCCCCGCCGACCGTTTCGAAGCTCCCACAGTGCTAGCGTTGCCAAACTGAGGAGACAGCGGGTCGGAAATATTTTATCTTCCGAGCATCCGTTGCTCTGTTTTGAGTGGATATGCTATTTGAATGGTATCTGTACACCCGCAAGTTTTTATTATGTTTTCCACTGAGTAGGCTTATCAGATTTCGTTCATGTTTAGCAAGTTTCTGTCTTCCCTGATTTTAGAAATCGGATACCTAGATGGGGTTCAGCTTTTTAACTGTTCAAGCAACATAATATGGAACCTTGTATAGGTTGGCAACTAACAGGAAAACCTCTCTGCCTGCATCATCTTTCTAATGGCACTCATTTCCTTGGCTCCTTCCTTCCTATTTTTTTCGTTACACACTCAGAATGATGTACAAGATGTTTGATATGTGGTTGATATGATTCATTCTAATGATGGGGCGGTTTCCCACAGCCTGTCCACCTGAAGCAGGGGTGTCCAAAATCCAGCCCAAGGGCCAAATGCAGCCCATGGACAGATGTTAACTGACCCATGGCTTCTCTGTATGATGGGTGGCCCAGTTGCAATTCTTTCTTTTACCTGGTGGTGGCAGCAAACTGTATTAACACTTATAGCTAAATTTCAAATGAAGGTTTTCCTCTGACTACACCTGCAAATTCATTCACTGAAGTATATTTAGTCATGTCTACAGACACAAGTTAACAGTGAGATGGGGATTTTAAAAGCGCTGGAAAGAAGAATACTTTTTCACCTTGAGCCATAGCAAATGCGTGTGCCATCAAGAGACGGTTGCGGTAATTAGGGAATTTATTATCGAGACATTATGAAACAAATCAAGGGCATGGCAAAGTAATATTAAGAGGATGAGATGGCAGAGAAACTGAAGCAGCTGGAAGCAACCTTTTTTTCTCAAACTTTATAACAAGCATGGAAAACCTTTCATGAATTCCTAAACAAGTCAACAAATGGATTTGCAGTGAAGTATTGACTATGACAGTTAAATTCGTTTTTATTGTGTTAGTTTGTATAATTACTTCTGGTCTTTTAAATGGGGGGGATCACGTATAAAAAGTGCCCGATGTGGGGGTAATTACAGTTAAATTAAAGCTGAAAGTCTGTGTTTGGCCTTTTTTTATTCCAACTACAATATAACATGTTGGGCATGTTACATGTTGTGACTATTTCAAATTTTGCATAATACATGCATAATATGTTGCGACTAGGCCTTGGGTATTTTAATCTGGTCCCCATAAATGTTTGGACACCCTTGACCTATAGGCGTGTTTTTGGAAGGAGGGAGGAAACCCAGAGAAAACGCATGTGGACTTCGAAGCTATGCACAGACAGTAAACTGAGCAGAGGAATCGGGTTCCAGGAGCTGAATCGGTGCCACCCAGTAGCTGAACTGTCCATGCTAAATTGCCCCTAGCTGTGACTGTGTTCGTCTCACGCAGAGTGCAAGCCTGTCTTGCCCCTGGTTTTCCTGGGACGGCCTCCAGATCCACCACAGTCATGACCAGGGTAAAAGCAGTTCTTGAAGAAGAATGAATTGAAGGAATAAACGGTCCGATTAGTCTCAGTGTGTCTTGTCTATTGCTGTTGATGGATCTGTATATGATGGTGTCAGGATGTGCCTCTTTCTCCTCTGGACTCTCATCTCTTTTTCCCCCCATGTTGCTCTTTTGCTCTCTTACTTGCTCCCTGACTTTCTTATGTGCCCTCTCCGTGCTTTCTTTTCTCTGTTGCTCTCTTAAATTTTCTTTGTCTTTTCTTTGTCTTTCACACGCCTGCCCTTTCAAAACTCTGCACAAAGCAGATAGTGAAATGTCATCTTCGAGGAGGCTCAGCATTTGCTCAGGCAATTTCCTCTCTCTTGTAACCTTCGCATCTCTCTCATCCTTTTCTAATGTAGCCTCTCGCCCACGATACCACAATAACCTCTGTTTACCCGCCCACCCATGCACTTAAAAAATACATTAAACGCCTTTTCTGGAGCTAAATTGCATGCAGAGTGACAGACTCAACACTATTCTTTATTTTACATCAGCAGAAACAGACTAGGCCTCAAAAAACTGATCTCAAAAGTAGTCCAGGCAAAAATCTTAAGTTGTTATCAGGTTACATGGCAATTTACAAATAATATTCTATAATTTCAAGAAGGAATTGTTGATTTAGACCAAGTGGTGAGGAATGGGGTTCGTGATCAGGTGTTGTGTAATGATATTAGCCATCTATTACCTGATCGCACTAGCAAACAACACATCCCTTGTCGCTTGTCGGCGTGCATTGTTTATCCTAAAACACTGCTTATATTTGATGAAGAGAAAAAAATTCCTCTTACCGATCAGGAGAGGCTACGGGGGCTTAAAAGAAAGCACGCTTCTCCTATGCACGCTGTTAGGCGAGCGACTAGCATACTAGCTCATGGAACAGCATTGGCTGTGCTCAGCAGCAAGCAGGAAATGGAAAATGCCCTCACATATTTAAGGTCTGGTGTAAAGGGACCACTTTGGCTTCCTGACAAGTTATGCCTCAGTCAACTAAAGGTCGTAAGTCATCATTTTCATTCTCCGACTAGGAAACAGACAAACTCGGAAATTCCCACACACAGGAACCCTGGACGATCTCCTCAACCTCGAGTTTGGCAAGCGACTTCAAATCCACATGGGTGTTCACAGTATCAACAGTAAACAAAGCAGCACTTCTATCCATTTTCTGTGCCGCTTATCCATTGCGGGTCGCGTGGAAGCTGGAGCCAATCCCAGCTGACTTCTGGCGTGAGCGGAGGCAGGGTTACATCCTGGGCAGGTCGCCAGTCTATCGCAGGGCTAACACAAACATGAACAACCATTCACAACGGTGGGCAATTTAGAGTGGTTAGTTGACCAAATCTGCATGTTTGTGGACCGAAGGAGGAAACCCACACAGGGGAGAACATGCAAACTCAACACTGAAAGGCCCTCGGGGATTGAACGCAGCAGCTTCGTGCTGTGAGGCTACAGTGCTAATCACCGCACCACCATGTTGCCCCAAAGCAGCACTTCTTACCTTTAATTGAGTTGTAGATTATTTTGTTTTAGATCAATCAACATACAGACAGATTCGCTTTTCAAATCTATTACACTCACTATACAGTTCTCTGTTTTGCTTGTTATTAACAAATGATGAACATGGAGGCGTCCACCCTTTGTAGCTCAAAGGCGTAATTCCAATTTCCAGCTTCCCGCTTCTGAGATAAGTCTCAGCATGCAGCATTGCAACCCTGATGGTCAGTGAGCTATGGAGTGAAATGTAGTGGTGTGCTGAATCCACTAAATACGAACCCAGTCACAGACACTAATACCACTCACACGTCCGACATCATTTGATCCACAGAGAGCCACGTGAACGACACCACAGCTAGCTAACAGCTAACAGGAAATAAAAACCTCTTGTTTCAGGCACACCCTTTTTAGAGTCCCATCACTCACAGCTTGGCCAGAGAGCTAAAGTTTGAATTAATCATATCAGGCCAAAAAATAGTTTCCACCTGTTTTGGGGGGTGCCCTTTTTCAGCATTGAATTAATTTGTGATGTCACACTCCACAGTAGTGCTTAATGGTGCATATGAAAGTAGACACTCGGTAGGTTTCTTTTTCTACTAGCCTACTAGATGTAGCTATTATAATTTTATTATACAGACTTGCAGCGATAAAATAATTTAAGTGTTTATACTAATTGAAAACAGTATGGCGGAACAGAACGCCAGTGTACTGCGAGAAAGGGTTCAATTTATTACATTCTAACGCACGTTATATTGTTTTATTATACACAGATGGATCACGCAAACGCGACGCAGACACGGTGTCATTATTTCATTCAATCACTGTACTTTTGTAATATCGAATGTTTTAATGAAATGGAAATAGAAAGCCTAGGCACATTTCAGGCAATGATTTTTGTTGTTGTTGTTGTTGTTGTTGCCCTCAACGTCTAGTAATCCGCAGGCTTCGAGGCACTTCACTACTTGGGTTGGGTCAGTCCGTAAGGCTGCTGGAAATGATTTTTTGTTGTTGTTGTTGTTGTATTGAAAATCTATCGTGTCAAGACACCACCGTATTTTGTCAAATTGTAAAGTTAAGAAGCTTTCTAAATCAAATGTGCACTGCATTTCTAATAAAAACGTCAGTCCCCCACACTCCATGCGCATACACACCAGACTACAGTTGTTAATAATGAGAGACTCATTGTTCACCGCTGAAAGAGAGCTGGATCAATTTATCACTGAACGACTCAACAAGCTGGCGTTTGATTAAACTGTCCAGTACTCAGCGCAGATTATCTTGTGTGAGAACTCCATGGCTACACTTTTTTCTTTTTTTTTAATGAAATCTGTCACTACTTTTATCGTAATTCATCATGCATGCACACACACACACGCGCGCACACACACACACACACAGGTGCATGAATTTTTATAAGAGCTTGGCAGCGCTCTTATCAGTCACAAAAAAAAAAAAAAAGAAAGCCCTAGTTGGTTATTGGTACAGTAAACAAAATTCTACGAGACTGCAGGTGCTGAAATCACACAGAGGATGTCTGCTGCAGCGTGTGTGAGCAAGCAGCCACTGGGCATGGCTCTCGTTGGTTTTTTAGCTTTTAGGTAGAGTATGATTAGACGTCAATAAGTCTGAATCACCTACATCTTTTTATCTGCCTTTTTGCTGAGCTTCAAGAGGTTTCATGAAGTCTAAATGAGCTTGGAAATGGACTGTAAACTGAATGGATGTCTTAAAGACCCCTGTTAGGCTCAAGCGTCATTCGGAGATGTAATGCTGGCACGTTGCTAATTTGCCAGAAATGTGTTGTTTTTAAATGTATCACTGAAAAGGTTTGCACACATCCGTTCATAGAATTCTTTATTATTATTATTATTTTCTACTACTTTTGAAGACTGAACACATATGAAATATAAAAACAACAGGACACGCCGTTATAGGGAAATGAACAATGCTAAGCGAAGTTGCTGGTATACCTGGAGGGAGGTGTTTTATTCCTCTTATACCACAGCAGCTTGCCAGTGCTAACAATGTGTATTCATTAAAGAGTGATACATCGTATTTTTATCACTTTATCATTTTTTTGTCACAAAAGTTTGGACACCTTCTAATTCAATGTTTTTTTCTTTATTTTTATTACTTAAAAGATACGTCATGTCTTAAAGTAATGATGGACTGTTGTTTCTCTTTACTTAGTTGAGCGGTTGTTGACATAATATGGATTAC
>JAQQZU010000010.1:4571051-4634084 GCA_030068025.1 Parauchenoglanis punctatus
GCTCGCATTCACACCTATGGGCAATTTAGAGTAGCCAGTTGACCTAATCTGCATGTCTTTGGACTGCTGGAGGAAACTGGAGCACCCGGAGGAAACCCACGCATGCACGGGGAGAACATGCAAACTCCAAACAGAAATGCACCCTGGGTGACCCGGGGATCGAACCCAGGACCTTCTTGCTGTGAGGCGACAGTGCTAACCACCGCACCACCGCCCAATATGAAATTTTTACATTATAAAAATTTTTTTTACACATCATACATTTTTTGAAGATTTTTTTGTAATATTTACTGCAGAACATGGAATTTAATTTATGCTTTAAAGAAATAAGAAAAAAATCACATGAAAAGGTGTAGCAGTGTGTGTGTGATCTAGCTATCTATCTATCTATCTATCTATCTATCTATCTATCTGTGTGTGTGTGTGTGTGTGTGTATATGTGTGTATAATGTGTAAAATAAAATAAAAAACATTAATAAAAATGCATCATTTTATAAATGTTTTTACATCACATTCGTAAAAAGAAAATTAAATACTAAATAAATATAATACAATTCAACTTTAAGGAAAAATAATGACAATCACATTTCTTTTCTTTTCATATTTTACTTTTGTTAATTTACCGGTTAATTTATGGAACAGCACCGTAGCACTGTATACATAAATCACTCAAAAAAAAAAAAAAAAAAAAGAATAGTTTAGGGGGAAAAGGATAATCTGAATGTATTGAAATTTGTCTCCTCTCGTTATGAAATAAAAAATAAATTCTACTACCTTTTACATATATAAAAAAATATATATATTAAAACTTAACCCTAAGCTATTGAAAATACCTGGCTTTTTATGTATTAGATTAAGAACATCTGCATGTGAGTACTGTATTGGTAGCACATGTATCTGAAGTTTTGCATGTGCTATGGGTTCAACTTTCACTGCATGTAAAAGCAAGTTAACACTTTACAAACGCAGCATCTCAGAAGAGTCACAGAATCCAAAAGTCCTCTTAGCGCTCAGGTAGCGTTCATGCATCACTGTGACCTTTTCCTTCTCCAAAGGTTCTTATGACGCACTGTCTCGACACCCTGCGTGAACCAGAGGGCTTATTTGTTATGTTTTCTCCACCCATGCGCTCATTTTGTGCACCTACAACAAATGCGTCACAGTTGCCTGGATACTGATATTGCTCCGCATCTAGCGCTGCTGTCGTTCCATTTAAAGTCAACCAGGTAGAGGTGACGCATACTCAAGATTCCTTCAAGACTTTAAGTGCAAATAATTACACTGTATTACAGTGGATTCTGGTGTTAATGCATTGTGTGGGAACTTGACTGGCTTGTCAGTGCATTGGTGGCATTTGTAGAAATGCAAACAACCAGCTAACTATCTGATCCAGGCACAGAATTAAGACAGGTGCTAATATTCTTGCTCGGGGGCACAAAAATGGCTTTCTGGCATTCCAGGAAACTGAATTCTCAACCTGTGAGGCATTAGCATGGAACCATAACTACTGTGTTCTTTATGTTACTTCACAACAACCTTCAAAAAGAAATTAACAAAAGTCATAATGCTCTGAAGTGTAGACCACTCAGGCCATCAGGTCAGCGTGAAGCAGAGAGAAAGTTTGGCGTCACACTTAACGTTGGCCTCATCCATCAGGCTTGTTTATCTCCGTCCTTTAGAACCGCCTCGAATCGATCGCCTTTGCTCTGGCTTAACGCTCCACAAAGTAGTATTAATGAGACAAGGTCAAGGCATGATGAGGTCTCCAGACACCATCATACACTCTCCTAATCACACTGGCTCTTCTCTCATGTTTATACGCTCTTGTAATGACATGCGATCCTCCCTCGTAGACATTATCGCAATTGTAGTGACTCACACACTCCTAATGAGTTTTTCAACTTCATATGACTGCAAGAAGTGTAGGTGATTTTGCGGGTGGGATGTTGGTTATAATTAACCGTCTAAACTGCCGCTAGCTTCAGCTATACCTCAGGGACATTTTTAGATAATTATGTAGCACCCTGGGAAATCCTTTCACATGATGAAATCTTTTGACATTTTCTACTATATATAGTCCTGAACATTTCCTGAACTGAACATGTTTTGTCTTTTGCATCTGTTTCAACCACAAATAATGCTCTAGCATTTTAAAATCAGTTTCACTACCAAAAGTGACATTCATTATTTTAAGCCAATTCGAACAGTTTAAACACCAGATTTGTTAAACGTACTCCTTACCTGATGTGATCTTTGCTGGAAGCTAGCCAAGCCCATATTAAAAGTATACTAAAATAGTTGTTAAAGTATGTATTAAGTGGGAAAAATACTATGTTTGGCTGGCAGAAGTAAACCTTCCAAAGGGTTTTCCCTGACTACCATATATTGGCAAAATACTCCTCCATTAGAGCTCCATCTGGTCTGCAATGTTTGTCAAAAATTGATCAAACTCTGGTCTGTTGAACAGAATAATAGGATTGAATTAAGGACACAGCATGAAAAATATATGAAGTAAGAACTCAAAAGTATGTCAATTGAATTTCACCCATCGCAACATATGACAGGTTTCCGAGACTGCCACTCATATTATACTCTGCTTATACAGAGTAAACCATTAGACTGTTAACATTTATCCTGATTTGGTTTGTTAATCCATTTTATAGTCTCTAGCTGCTTAATGTGCAATTTGAAATTGCAAATTAAAACACTAATGTAAACATGTGAATTTTCAAAAGAAACCCTCAAATATCACCCAAAGGTTTTTTTTACGCTCACATGACGTGGTTCTCAGTCGATTTGCTAAAAGCAATATTTCCCAAAACGTCAATGGAAACAGTTTTTCGCATTTAAGTCACATGACATGAAGAGCAAATGGAAACATTACCTTTTTGACAAAAGAGTGCTCTGTAAGAGCTATCGCAAGAGGAGAAACTATCATGAGAGGATAGAGCCCAGCTTTAATCGCATGACATCACTCAGTGCAACACAGATCGTTAGAAATTGTGCTTTGTCAACATTTCAAAAATAACATTTCTATTTTGTTCAAAACTGCAATGGAAACCCGGCTATTGAGAGATCGAGTTTGAGTGTAAGTCCAGGAGTGAAATATCATTAACTTTTCTTCCCATTCTTAAACCTTCAGGTGACATAGCCTGAGCAGCAGTTACAAAAATGCATCGGGTGGCTTCATGTGCCTTGGAGGAAGCATGTGTTAGCCGTCGCCCTCCATGGTTACCAGGGTAGAACTCGCTAGTGGGTGGGAATAAACAGGGAAAATCTGTATAGCCGGTTAGCTAGGACATCATGCTGTATGTTACTCTAACAGTATAATTAGTGTAATTAGTACAGCAAAATAGTCTTTTTATAATATTTTCTGCAAGCGTTTGACATGAATAACTTGTGATATGTTTACTAGTGTAAAGCTCAAATGTGAGTGGAAGTAAAGTATTAATAATAACAATATTATGCACCAAAATTAATCCAAATAAATAGCATAGTATGTTTTAATTAGACTAAATGAGAATGTCTACTTACATGTCATTTCTAGACATTAAAATTAACTCATCTATAGTTATATATGAATATGCTATTTGATATGTCCTCAAAATAGCCTAACATGACTGGCTAGCTAGCTAAATTAGCTAAGTGGCTCACTTACACAGATAAACATGAGTGAAATTTCATTTTTTGAGTCTCATTGTTTATTGTTATTCTCACTGATTTATTTAACAGTAGCCAAAAAAACGGTCAAAAATATAATATAATGCCTGTTGATTACTGAGTTAGCTCGCTAGCATAACCTGGATATTCAGCTACATTGTAGTACATGCTGGATGTTACAAAGCTTTCTATGGAGGTAGTGAAAATAATCATGTTTATAGTTCAGAGGCGATTATAAACAGGATACAGAGTATTTCCTTGAGCAATGTTACACTGCTGTCATCTTTGCCATTTAGTATTTCCTATTTATATATATATATATATATATATATATGTAGATTATATATAGATTGCAATAATTAAAATATTAGATTATTAAACCTATGCATGTTAAGCTTTGCATTTTCTCATTCTATGGCAGATCATTTTGCTTCTTCCTAGAAATAAATGCGTAAAAGTATCTGTCAATCTGACTATTTAAAGCTAAAAAATAAGTCTAGAAATAGGTTAAATGAGCTAATATTTGGTTTATCGTGATCTTATAATAGGTAATACTAGGTAAAATTGACTATATTTAAGATACATTGTAGCAATAATAATAAAAATAATAATAATAGAGCAAATGAGGGCAGATATGACCTCTCCGTGCCCCTGCCGTCTCTCCTCATTCATCCACCACAGGCTAGTGTGAGAGAAACAGGACACAACAACACGGCCATCTCGGTGCTCCAGTGATTAGATAGTGATTTATTCAGGACTTCGTGTGAGTCACTTCTCGATTTTAACATTGAGTTGTTTTTATAATTAGACTTCAGGGTACAGTGGTATTTTTATAATATTACATCGGCTGAATTAACAGAGAAAAATATTCAGAATGGCTCGCTACTCTCTTAGAAGTTCATCACTGATTATTGGTGGGGAGAAAAATTCGCCGATTCATTCAGTCAGTTCTGTTCTGTTTCTGTTTATTTCTTAAGTCATTTAAAACTTTCTTCTGTCCAGAGTGTGTAAACGCGCTTCTCTGTTTTGGTTTTGTAACTTCTGAAAATGTGTTCAAATCGTGAGAAAAGCCCACTTAGCTACCAAGGGTTTAGACGTTTTTAGGCAGACTGACTGCATGTGCCACTATGTTAGAAAGTCAAGGCAGGGTCAGGAAGTAGCTTAAATTAAACACACACATTGTGTTGATAAAATACAGTTAAAGTTTCGTAAAATGTTAAATTGTGAACGTGTATTAGTGGCAGAAAAACTCTGGTTTGTCCCACACTGCCACACGTATTTTTGTAATGTTGACCGTAACAGCATTCTGTCCATCTGACTCATCCGTCTCTCTACACCCGTCACACACTGCACACAAGCGGCACATGTGCATTTTTCACATCAGCACAAAGGGTGGGGACTCGCAGTAATCAAATTCTGACTTACTTCTAAAAGTTTGTGAGTTTTAACAGAAGCAAGAAGCTATTGACACTCATCTGTAGGAATGTTTTGGGCATCAAATGGCTGATTTAGATATTAATATTGACATGGTGACTTTCTGAAATCACTACTTCTATAGTGTGCACTTATTCACCAAAGACATCCTTTTCATATAGTATATATGAATTAATATGAATTTCATATAGTGTGTATATATATAAAGTCCTGCAGTAGCGATATTTTCATCCTCTTTCTCACCTCTGCTGCTCACATTTCTCAGAATATCATAAGACTCTTGCATGCTTACTTACTTGAGACTATTTTGGTTTTCCTCCTGGAAGCCAGCAGACCTCCAGCTGTTTTTTTCCTCTCTCTTTCTGTCTCCCTCTCCTTGTGAGCCACCGAGAAATATCATTAGGAGGGTGACGCAGGCCGTCCATCTGCTTTTCTTTAATTATGGTTTGTCACGTAAGGGAATTGGACCGGGGGAAGTGAGAGGGAGGGCGTGAGGAACGCTGGTTGACTTGCACAAATGCAGAAGCCAAAGAGCAAAAACGAAACTTGAGGAAACGTGTAAACATGCCTTGGAGGCTGTTTTCACACACTCCAAACAAGGAGGAGTTGTCGGAGCGTGCCATTCAAATGGAATGCCAGAGCAGAATTGACCAGGCACTATCTATGAAAAGTAGGTAAAGGTAAAGGTAACGCTTGTGTCAAGGAATGATAGACTTCTCTCTCTTTTTTTTTTTCTTAGGTCCAAATCATATATTTAGCTATTGTGCAGCGTATATCCCAGGCTTCATCATTTCCTGTTTTTTTTTTTGTTTTTTTTTGAGCTGGTGCCAAGTCGAGCACTAGTAGGATTTAGGTAATTTAGTAACCATTCTTTTGTGATGAAACACTGGATTCAGCAACACACCTGTACACTCACAGTGAGTGAGTGGTTAATATGGTATTAAACGGACTGTGACTGCGTAATTGGTTCGAGCGTCAATTACACGGCGTGACACACAAAACGCAGATAATTTTTAACCACACTAGCTAAAGGCGCTGCCGCAAGCATGTGAAATTTATCTGTATTTTATTAACGCTAGGTGATAAGGGTGGTGATAATTTCCAGTAATTTGGCTAGTGAACTGAGTTCAAGCTTGAAATGAACATGTTTATAAAAATGTATGACTACATCATTGAGTGAAGCTGTGCCCTTTTCAGTCTTTTTTTAAGATTGCTAGCATGTTTTCTTCTTAGCCGCACGAAGGATTAGTATAAACCTGCACAATTAGCAAAGATTGACGTTCGTTTGTGGATTTCATTCATCATTGTTCATTCAGTGCTTTCGTGATTCAGCATCCGAATGCATGGGTTAATTGCTTTTATTTCAGTGATTAGGAGAGAAATGCTAATACGCTTACTGTACACAAACTAATTAGCACTTCATGCTAATCAAACAAACTGCCCTCGTGCAAAATTTATGAAGATTCTAACGAGCAAAAAGGATCCAGTTTGATAGGAATGACCTGGGAAAAGCTATTTACTTTTTTGGTTTATGAATTTAGAAATGACCATGTTATAGCAGGTGACATAAATTCCTCCATTGTTCTTGTTTACATGACCTAGTGGCTGTGGAATCAAGTGAGATTAGTATATTAAGCTAAAATGTTCTTCACATGAATTCCGTTCATTAGAAAGCATAGAGCAGATTTTATAGCATGTGCCGTGTCTCTCCTCGCACTCGAGTGGGTGGAGAGATGTTTCTTTGCTTCAGAGTGCCTAGGGCAGAATGAAAAGTTAGTAGTGGTGATGTTTCTGGCAGCCTGCCCACACACACTCAGCTTTACTGTCAATGATGTCCTTTTCTTTTTCTTTCTGTCTCTCTCTTTCTTACTTTTTTTTTCTTTTTTTTTACCCTGAGGCACATGTATGCTTCCTGGACATCAATCTGTACAGTGCTCCCGGTTTATGTATTTTAAAGGAATATCTCATTGAGAACAACTAGATTTCATTCACTGTTATCCTAGTTAGCCGTTTGGGATGAAGTCAATTAAGTCTTTCTGTCTAATATATATATTTTCCATGTTTAGTAATAGAAAATCAAGTAAAAATTTTTTTTTTTTTTTTGCGCAACCGAAGCCCCTGGATTAAGAAATGGAAGAACCAAATTGCAAAAGGTGTATAATATCGTTAGCAGCCATTTTGGGAAAGTTTCACCAAACTCAAGCAATATATATGCAACAATGAAGAATAAAAAAAGATTTTTTTCATTTTTGGTGTGTAGTTTGCACATTCTTTTCCTGCTTGACTCCTAGGCATTTGACTGTTAAAGTGTGGTTATGCAAAATAGATTCAAGGTTTTACTGAGCAGAGAAGATGATATAAAGTTTATGTAATTTGCCCAAATTACCATTAGATAACCATGACTGATGTTGAGCCAGTGCAGCATGGACGAACGTATCAAGATCACTTTATACGACACAGCATTCAATAATCATAAAAGCAACTGATCCATGACTGTTTCTATTACTATGTTTACACATTTTGTTGCCACACGATCGATTCAAACATGATTACTGTTAACGAGGGAATTCTGTTTTCTGAGAAATACAGGAAGCAATGGAATTGCGATGGACTTGCTACTTGTAATATTATTAATTTTTAGATCCACATTGGATTAAAATCAGTCGAGATCTCGTTAGTAACACCAATGAGAAGGTCTCCTGTACACAAAAGTATTACAAGTGGAGTCCTTTTACAGTGATGGAACCATTAACACGAAGAAGCTGTAAGAAACCCTGAGAAGGTGTTATACCTTCCCAGATAAAAGTAATCCAGTTTATATAAGGCTTTAAGAGCTACATTGTGTAAAAAGTTCACGCAGTCTAAGTGAAGTAAGGCACTTTGGTACTCTGCTTTGGTGGAGTTCTCCAAGTGAGTAAAGAAAAGCAGCACAGCATGCAGCAGTTTACTGAACTGAAGAATGCACCAATAATATGGCTGCAACTCTGCTTTGTATTCTGGCAGATAAAATCGAGTCTATTCCACCACAGTTTGGTGAACTGAAGGACCAGATTCTTCTCATAACTGAGATCAGAAGGCCAGTCACACTTTACTCAATAATGCTAATGATGTGGACTATTAACAAAAGCTAATGGGAACCGTTGGTGTGGTTGTGTTTTTTAACACTACTCCAGCAGACTCGTTATCAGGCTTCTTGGGTGCAGATGGTGAATGTGAGTCCATTGATACCCTCTTTAATGGATCAGTTGGAGAGCTAATGGTCTTGGTTCTGTTTGTCGATGTGGTTGTGTGGAATTTAAGCCTATTGGTTTGTAGCAATAATAACCACAAGTGAGTAATTTGCAGACAGCAGTAGTAGCACTTCTTTTAAGGCTCAGTCTTTCTTTATCAGCCTTTTCACACACAAACTCATCAACATCGATTTATTGACTTGCGTTATTAATTCATTCATCTTTTGTGGCTGCTTTATCTTGGTCATGGCATCAATGCTTTTAGTTCCTGTTTTGATCCACTGTTTATTCTTACCCTGTCATTGGTTCTCCGTCTTTTGTTAGCCTCAATCAGTTTGTTCATTTATGGTTGCAAAGCCTTGTTGTGTTGTTTGCCTTAAAATTAGAGCCGTTTGTCACTTTGCTTTCCAAGTTGGATATGCATTTGGTATGAGTTTGGTACCATTCCTGTGGAGGATTATGTGTAGTAGACTGCCCTGAATAAAAATGCCAAAAAGCACTGTTGACCTACTAGCAGTTCCCAAACAGTAGTCATCTTTGAGCCAAACTAAATTGCTGGGGAAAATAAAGAAAGTCATGCTAGTGCAATGCCGATTCTTCTCGAGGCTGCCGAGGTTTCTTCTGGATTCTTTGGTTTCCAAAAAACAGGATTGGTAGGTGTATTGGCTATGCTAAATTGTCCCTAGGTGTGAATATGTGTGTATATGTTGGTGCATGATGCTTTGTAATGGACTGGCATCCTATCAATGGTGTATTCCCATGTGTCGTGTCGTGTCCGGTGTTCCCAGGATTAGCTCCGGATCCACCCTGAATCAGGGAAGCTGCCACAATGACAAAAAAAATACCTCACAATAGTGACCTCTCTGAGTTATTATTATATTACTAATATAACACACAGCATAGAGCATTGACCACCATTGCAGGCATGTTCAACTCATTTATACAGAATTCATTCATTAGGGTTTAGTATTTTAGGTTCAGCACCACGGACAGGTCACATGTTGCTGGCGTTTGGGACCAACAATGCACTCACTAGTCAGGAGAGCACATAAAACCTGCTGGAGTTTGTTTGTCATTTTTTTTATGTGCACACCAACAAATTTCTTGTAGTTGTACTGATCTGGTAATAAAATGTTGAATTTGAGCACAGCTTCTCTCCCTGATGTCTCTAATGCACTGGCATGGCTAGAGAGATTGGCAGGCTCCAGTGTATTAGAGAAAATAGCAGCAGTTTGTCTGTAGTCTATTACCCTGTCTGCCTCTGTACTTAGCTGCATTTGAGGTGATGACACACAGCCAGTGGAAGTATTCCCTCTATACGATCTAGATATGTGCCCCTATATACAGAGAGGTGTACAGCTATGCTATTAATAGGTCTATCGATACACAAGGCTAAGGGTCAGTTTGCTGTAAAATGCATATAATTAATGGAACAAAAAGCAAAAAAAAAAAAAAAAAGGAAACAAAACTTTGCTAAGTATGCACAGAAATCACTTGCGCTTGTACTGTAGAGCATGACTATGGATTATAGACAATTATGGATCATTTTGTTCAGTGTTCATGACTCAGTTCACATCTACAAGAACACAACCCAAAATACACGGCATGTTTGGTTGACGTCCTGCACTTTGGTCGGGTGAGAATCACTTTCTCACTGCAGTCAAACCATGCTAGTGTTTGCTTAGACTAGACCGAGACAACCTCGCTCAGGGTGCCTTTTTATTAGTTCATTTTTTTTAAGTCCAAAATGTGAAATTAATACTTTTGGATTGTTTGCAATGTTGTTTGGTTTTGTTACATGCTGCTTATAATTAAACGAACCAAAGAAAGTGGCTGATGGATGTGTAGGGCTGAAAACATTCTCCCATAAAATCTATTGCATTTATTGGTCAGAAATGCAGTGAAGGAAAAGGTTTTGTTTGTTTTTTTTAAAAAAAGGGTGCAGAGAAATCACAACAATCACCCAATCGTGGAGAATATGGACCTGGTGCTAAATAAATGAATGGATTATTATATAATTAATTACTGTTAAGCTTTTTGTTCATTACATCTAGCCTGCTTTTCTTTTTTGTTAGTTGGTCCAAATATGTAGTTCTACAGCGCTTTCCGTTTTTGGCTCAATTTTAGCAATGTTTAGCAATTCACATTTTTAAAAACAGTCTGTTTGTAACTCGATATATTTGACATGTAAAGTCCACTTCCTGCATTTGGGTTAATTCGGGTTGTTAGGTCTTTTCTGGGTGATTTGTTGGGTGTTTCATCTTTTTATTTTTTGAATACCTTCAACCAAAGAAGTGCTTCAGGTAACAGTTAGAGGAAAAAAACTAACCAAGAGGATATCTGGCAGTCCTTAGATTTAAACACGCAGCTTTTCAGTCCGCAGTCCCTCAAACACTGGCTTTTGTTGTAGTGAAGCCAAATGGTAAAATGGCTTAAGGGAAAACTGTAAACATGTGTAACTGACAGAAGTGGCAAGAGATTGTGTATGGCTGCTAATTGCTCATCCTTGGTACAGAGCTTAAAGGAGAACCCTTTGATTATGTAAAGTGCCACGCTTTCAGTGTCTGCTCATTCTCTGTTTGGGCAAGGCCACGTGATGTATTTTCCATGGACTGTGTTTGAAAGGTTAAGCGCCTGTCACGCAGCATCAAAGGTCATGGCACTCCATGCACGACCAGGTGTTGCCCATCAGGACAGGAACTAACGCATGAGCACAACAAAAGCGTTGGGCTTGCCTTTGTAATTAGTCGAGCTTGATGGATGGCACAAGGCCTAGTGATCTACACATGTTTCCTATACTACCTCTTTCTCTTTTTTTTCCTGCGAAAAAGTCCTTTGCAGCCTGAAGCACGTCGCCGAGAAAAAAGCCAGAGAACAAAGGCTGCATCTTATTCAGGTCCTTTTCTCTGTGTGTATGACATGCGTCACATGGACGTGCATCCAAATCCATCCTCAAATTCACCGTTCAGTCAGTGGAGCTTTCACGGTTGGCTTCTAAATCTTTCCACATTGTAGAGACGATCCAATATGATATGACTTGTTTCAAATTTGAAATGGTGTAATGTCTTCCAGGTGTGAAGAGTGTGTAGACGACCCGAGATGTCCTCCACATTTACGTCTAGCCTTTACGGTCCATTTGTAAGCTTACAAAAAGCTTTAGTGAGAGAACTGTTGCTCACTCTGCCTTCCAGCGGTTATCCTTGCAGCACAACAGGGACTTAGATGGTTTGTGCAGGCGAGCAAAGCATTCATATCCAGGTCAAGGGTTTAGTCACCCCTAGAGCGCCCACCACTTTCACATGCGCTGCTGGAGCCCCGTGACCCTTCGATCTGTTCTTAAATCCCCCAACCACTTTCACAAGCCTGTAAATGACAGCATGTTCTCATTTGCCGTAGAGCAGGATCACACAGGCCATTGCGCTGCCAACACAGCTGTGGAAGGTCACAGTGTTAGCGGAAGCTAAAAAACTCAGACGGCTTAGCTTACGCACACGGAGGACAATATCAGAAAAGGCTCCTATACGGCTGGCATACAATAAAAGCACAAAGCAGTGTTCTGTGTTATGGACTTTGTATATATTTAATGGTATGGGCTCCGGTATATATGTTTTTGTCATCATTTCTGCTAAGTGTGGCTTCTGGTTTATTTTGGATCAGATCCAAGTGCAGCATTTCATCTGTTTCGTCTGGTCTAGTGTTTGACAGGCTCCATGTAAACGCCCTGCTGTTGGGAGATTGCAGGTTAAAATTCCGAAGATGTCACAGCGAGAGAGCATAATTATCCTACTCCGCTGGTGGGAAGGATGGCATTTCCCTCCTCCCAGTCGGTCAGAGCAATGCTAGCTAATTGCGGATGTCTATTAGCTTATGTATACAAAATAACACAGATAGTGCTCTCTTCCTACGCCGACACACGAGCAGCATTTTAATAAGGAGCGGTGCTTAGCTGCCGTGTCCAGAGAAGCGCTTTTATCGTTCGTCCTCCCAGACTGGTAGCTGTTATGCGGTAGCTGAGTAAATGAACTCTGCTAATGGGTGTTTTAAATGAGTATATTTATGAATAAAGGTAAAAACCTAGTCGTTCTTGTGTGATTTTTTTTTTTTGGTCTAATGATGCTTTCAATGGGATGTTGCATGATGAAAAATGTTACGAATCTGAAGTTTCAGGAACATTTTTTTTTCCAAAATCGTTTGTAGAATCTTTTTGTAGAAATCGCTTTTAGGAAGCAGTTTGCTCTGTCTCTCAACTTTCAGCCGTTTTATGACTTTGTCTGGCAAAATATCCGCATAAAAACCCCCATGTATCAGATTTCCATGGACCCGGATGCATAATTAAGGCATGAAATACCTGTGTCCATGCCTCGTCTCCCGTCTGAATTATTTAGCCCTGGATAGGAAGGATTTATAAATGACCATTTGAACAAGATATGTTGGGACACAAACAGTCATTTTGATAGTGTAATTTTTATTAAAATTTAAAACGGTAAGTGATGCCGTGATCTATCTATCATACTTTTCAGTTTGCATATCTGTAAGAGCGTTTTCAGTGTTGGCTTATGAGAAAAAAATGTACGTCTGGGTGGGATGGGATTATTATAAATCAAAGAAAATACCAGTGGTATAGAGTTTTATTTGAGTAAAGGGAACGATTTAATGGGAAAGATTGGGGGGGATATTTGCCTTCAGGCCATCATGCCTAAAGTAGGCCTTTTCCAGTTGATCACTCGCAGATGTCCGCCTTCCTCATGCAAGGGTCAGCAATTTACCTCTCTAACCTCATATTTCAGACGGCCTGCAGCGGTTTCCTCCCGGCCGGATTTCAGATTAGCGTGACGGAAAATGAAGGTTGAAACATTTGAAAGGTCGTAGTATGTGTGCATCTCTTTCCAGAGGACAATTTGCGGCCGGGAGTTTGTTAAGGGATTTTGCATGATGTTAATCATGTCAGGAATCTGAGGTACGGTGAACTAATTCAGTCAGTTAAAGGACAGCGAGGCTAAGCTGGGTTCAGCGGCAAATCCCTAAATACAGCCATTATCCAAGTTTATCCCCAAAGGAAACTTTTTGTTTGTTTTGCTGTTGTTTTGACGGATTCATTCATCTTGCAAAAAAAAATGCGGTCATTACTGAAAGCCGTAATTGCGTTTTTTCTCTGACTGATGAAACTTCATCGGGTTCGCCTGCTTGTCTTGTTCTTTGTCGCAGTAATCGGTTGACTTAGTCATACATTTAGTTATACGGCAATTTTCGACGTAAATAAGGAAAGACGTATGAATAAAACTACCATTGTTCAATGGAATGGTTTGTCTTTGTGTGTGTTTGTTTTTCTGACCATGACTTTTTTTCGTTGTGTTTGTTTTCTCTTGAACAGGTTTGTGTTGGTATTTGGCTGTTTGGTGCTCTCCGTGTTCTCGACCATACCAGATCATCAAGAAATGTCATCACGTGCTCTGCTTATACTGGTAAGATTGTGGGATGAAAACAACTGTCTCGATATATAGCTGTCTCTCAGATGCATAGCTGTTTCTCTGAGAGAGCCAATAATAGGTTCTATATAGAACCCTTCAAACAGAGTGTTTGTTTTACAGAAAAGGTCTCAAGCAGAACTTCTTTAAAAAGCTTGAAAGAAATCTACCCTTTTTTGTAACAGTAGACTCCAGGAGCACAAAAACAATACACTTATAGACTGCACTTTAAGCAAAAAGGGTTCCATCGAGCATCCTAAAGGATTATGGGTGAATTCTTAAAATTTCCACATACTGTAGATGGCGTCAACAGAGTGTTTTCTGATTAGTGAGGTTCCAAGTAGAACCACTTAAGACCTTCTTCCCATTAGCCACACTCTTTGTAAGACACATACACACATTGAGTAAACAGATAAGGATGACAAATTAAAGGCAAAACAATGGCCATCTGTGCATGTCACATGACTGCGTAACAGTTCAAGCAAGCAAACAGCAAAACGTAGTGGCGACTGAGTGAAGGGATCTGCTCTGTTACACAGGGTCAATATAAAGTACGTACTGTATCGCGCTTTACGTTACGTAAATATAGACAGACGGACGTGTGGAAAAACATGGCATCATGTTTGTTCTTACCGGATTAAAGCCATGATGAAAGCTGTTGCTGGTGCTACTGAAGGTGCAGATCAAAAGCTCTTTGGGGGTTATTTAGTTACTCATATGTTCTATTCCTGGCCTCCTCACTATGTCATATCCTGCTCATAATTGACATACAAACTACCTCCTCACCGGAGCAATTTTAATCTTCACTGTCTTAGTGATGTATAGCACAGCGCTTTAACGGAGAGTAAAAGTTTTAGCGTCCTGTTGTAAATCTGTTTACCTTTAAAGCTTAAGTCATTCTGAATATAATCAGCATGTCATTTACTGAGAGAGCTACAACTAACGGAATGACAAACAAAGCCATTTACAGCTAACTGATCAGATCGGTACAAATGAAGTGCGGTCACAGAGAAAATTAGAGGTGTCTGGATGGTGAGACAATAGATCCCATCATCATAAGTGGATTTTGATCTTGTTACATGCTTCTGCAGCTACACTAATGAAATCAGGGATTAGCGACGGCTGTTTCGTAATCAGATTAGCGCTCTATTATGGTCGTAAACCTGACCCATCTGCATTTCCGACACAAAAGCATTAAGAAGGAATGATGCTCAGACACTTCGTGCTCGTATTGTCATTTGTATTCAGTCAGTCTTGCAGGGGTGTCTGAAATGTTCGGTTCCTCCAAACAGTTATCCAACCTGTAGAGAAGTGTGAGGTGTACAGTAATAGAGTATTATGCAAATCTGTATTACAAATGCACCCATACATGTGCTGGTACTGTTCATAATAAGATGGGTTATGAGATCAGAAAAAGGCACGTTCTTAAAACTTCAGCCATGTTTTTCAACTTTCACGGAACTGAATATGGTGCAGTCTATTCTGAAAAAGACAGATTTTATCCAAAATAAGGAATTTATCCTTATGCTGCCTTCCAGATAGGACAGAATACACTTCTAGGGCAAAAAGTTAAATCTTGAGACCTTAAGGGCTCTTTAGTTTCGCCCTTTTGGAGAACCCTTAGAGTCTCTGTCGGTTTCTGCAGCAGCGTGTCCCTGTCAGAGATGGGTAAAAATATTTTTGGATGCTAAGAGCCCTTGAGGAAACCCTTTTACGCCCCAGAACGGACCTCATGAGCACAAACTGTAGCAAAGCTGACGAAAACTGATTAACTAAATAAATCTGCTAAGGGGTCTTCAGGAACCTTTACAATAGGGTTCCATGTAGAACCTCATTAGGAAGCTAAAACCTTTAACCAATTCAAAGAACCCTGTCAACTTACACTCTTACTAAAAAGGTTGGATTCAGCAACCTTAAGCATTCTTTATTTCTCTAAGGGAAATCTGTAGCCTCACGAGACCTCATTTTCTCCATTGTGTGTATATCCTTGTAAGATCCTCGTATGAGCATTGGGTATTACTCTTTTGCTAAAGTCTTCCTGTTTGAAGACATTGAAGACATTCAAGTGCGATAGTTATCAGGGGCTAAGAAACAGAAACAGTGAGGAGAAATTACAAGGCACACGACATTAGAGTTTGTGTGGACTTCGGGTTTGCCTTTCATAAAGGTACAAAGTAGAACCTCTTTAGGAATTTTTTTATTAACTCAAGAGTAATGCTTGGGAGCACAAACGTTACCTAGCTACACTCTTAGCAAAGCAAAGCAAAAGTTTGCATCTAGATGAAGGTTCTTAAAGTCTCAGTGAGGATCCCTAGACCTAAGTGTTTCCTTATTTCTTCCAAGAAGAACCTTTTTACAAAGCTGAACTCTCCAAAGAACTTTTGAGGCACTTTTGTTTCGTAAGAGTGTATCTTGAAAGCAAAAATACAGGCAACTTTTTTGCCATATGTACTTTTGGCAAAGGTTCCCTCTAGCACTGTAAAGATTTTTTTAGTCCGGTTCTTCAGATGAAACCCTCAAAGGTTCTTAGTAGAACCCTAAGACAGACAATTTGTCTTTCAGGATAGTTCCAAAGTAAAAGTTATTTAAAGTGAGAACACTTCTCCATCCACAGAACCCTGGAGGAAATATGTTTACTAGGTGAAGTCAGCCTCATGTAATGAACATCGTGATGTATTTTATAACTCATTATATTCATGATAACCCATGCCTCGTCCTGACTGGTTTATTCCATCTTCTCACAGGAGATTGTGATGATTGTTGTGTTTGGGATGGAGTATCTGGTGCGGATCTGGTCTGCAGGCTGTTGCTGCCGGTACCGGGGATGGCAGGGACGGCTGCGATTTGCTCGAAAGCCATTCTGCATTATAGGTAAGCGAGATGGTTCTGTGTTTATCAGGGCCGTAAAAAAAATGAATGCAATGATATTTCTTGTCAGGGCTCTATTGAACAATTTACAAATAAATCGAGTCGTATCCAGTTTCATATCTGGCTCGATGTTTGTATGCTGTCTGGGTCATAGTGGCCTTGTTTTTCCTCATGACCTCTATGTGTGGAGTTCATTCTGTCATCACCGTCTAATCCTCATGGTGCTAAGCGATTCAGTTTACTCACGCCCACCTGACACCTGGGCTCCAATCTGGCAACTTAAAGCTGTGTCATCAACCAGCTACAGAATCTGATGCCGTTAAATCTCGCCTTCCTGTTCGGCAGCCTGTTGTATTTTTTGCTCATAAAGGCAATACTCCGATGTGGCCACACTCCAATCTGGCAACCTTAAACTCTCCACCGCTACGTCAATTCATCTGTCATCTCCTGGCACCTAGTATGTTATAAAACACTAGTTTCAGATCCTTTATTCTTTTGAGCCGGACACGAGGGTCTGAGACCAGTCTGGAAAAAAAAACAAAAAAACCTAGAAATAGCAGAAACAAGAACTCACTCAGCTTATTCAAAAATGTTTTCCTGGAGCAATATGAGCAATTTAACAGAAACATTTCTCCTTTCTCCAGGCCTCATCCATGCTCTTAAATTTGCATGTGAAATCAATTTTAGGCCAGACTGAATGATTTGATAACCGTGACCCAGTGTAGATGGCTTTGGTTTTGCAGAGCAGTTGAAGCCTCATTTCCTTTTGGAGTCATATTTTGCAATCTGGCAACGAGGCCACCGGGAGCTTTAACCTCCTCCATAGCTATTTCCCACTGCTCCTGGCCACACTCTGTGTTTGGAGTGGAGCTTGTTAGGGATGAACTGTCTCACCTTGTGTGTGTGTGTGTGTGTGTGTGTGTGTGTGTGTGTCTAGTGTGCAAGTTTTTGTACCATTGTGAGGACCAATTTTGGCTGGTCCTCACAGTGGTTTTAAGGGTTTTGCAAACAAAAATAAAATAGCCACGTAAAAGAGCCAACATGTTTCCTTTTCATTACTGAGGTTAAGGTTAGGGTTAAGTTTAGGTGCAGGCATTAATTAGCTGCATTAATCATTATGTAAGTGGACAGTCCTCACAAAGATAGTAAATCTGTGTGTGTGTGCGTGTGTGTGTCTAAGGCTGAGCTCATTGCTTATTAGAGTAATTTTATAACCGTTTCATAGATCGTGAGATATTTGCTAAACCAGTATTTCCTAGGTCATGTTCCAGCCTTTATGGTTATGTTGTACACTTTAAAATATTTTGACACACTCTTTTAATTCCCACAAAGTATTTACTAATCAGTTGATGAATTTTTGTATGTGAGATTCTCCATGTTTAAACCATTGAACAATCAAAAACACTCAAATTTGCAGGGTGACGGAAGGAAGCATTTAGTTATCATCAGTTCAAATTATTGTTAGCATAAAAACGACCTCTTTTTTAGACTTTATTAAATTATTGTTTAAATTCCAGTTCATTTTCTTGTGAGTTAATCTATACGTTTCTAACTCTAAACACTGTAATACTATGTCACATAAAGTGAATCGTTTGGGTTTTTTGGTAACATGACAAGTTGTAGGTTTATTTTCTTCCTTTTTCTTAATGTTAACTTGAATAGAGAGGGAATGATTGCTTATTATTACATTAACGTAAGTAATGAAAGTAATGAACTTATTTTGTGGTCATTCTACCACATTAAATACCTACAAACATGGGAAAAGTACAACATGGTATTCTTTAATACCAATTTTTCTGTGGTATGAGAGGAATAAAACACATGCTGTTATAGGAAAACTCCCATGTGCTGTATTCCTTACTTATTATGGCTGTGTGTTGGTAGGAATCTGCCGATACGATACGTGTCATGACACAGGGGTTACGATTCAATATATTGCGATACTGTAAGCAAGGTGATATGTTGCGATTTTTTAACTCTAATTTTAGGAAACGTGTCACGGGATAAAGAACAGGTTTGCTAATGCTAGTATTAGTGGTGTACCGTTACACTACTTCCTGTCTCTGATTACATTGTCACGTTAAATAGTCAAATTGGCTGAAGATAGAGTACAACACTGCCATCTAGCGGTTGGAGGTTGAAAATGAACCACCGTCTGCCAGAATCTTTGCATGGAAACTATTAATTCAAAATCGATAGAGTGTTTTTGAGAATCTATACAGTATTGCAAAACATAATATCGCGGTACTGAGGTGTATCGATATATTTTCTTACACCACTGTCACTTTTAGGAATAATAAGAAGAGTAAAAATGTCATGAGACTATGTTCAATATAGTGTTGTGTGTGTGTGCGTGCGCACACGCGCATTTATTGAAGTCTAGCAAGTCATCGAGCCACACATTGGTATGTACATTATTATATATACATGTACACACACATTCATTATGTGTTCACACCATTACCACTCTAAGCAGCTCATAAATAGCACGTGACTGGAACCAGTTTGGCACTCCGTCATGCGAGCAGCTCGTTTGTACAGAAAGCATTTGGTCCGAAGGGACTGTTTAATCCCTTTAGACACTGAAAGGTGCAAAGGGTCACTGACAACATGCAGTGTTCTTTTCCTCCCCGAAGTATTTTACAAGTCGCTAAGAAAATAATGATTATGTATGATTCCATAGAAGTAATATATTCATATATGTCCAAGGTGTGTTTTTTTTCCCTCCCCTTCTCCAAGCCAACACCACACTGAGTGTTTATTTTGTTTTGCCAGCTTTTAATGAGCTCCGTGTGCTACGTGTCATTATAGAAGCTGCCAGGCCTCATTAAGCGCTATTGTGGTTATGATCAATAAATAAAGAGTAAGCTTTCTCTCATTGGACAGGAATGATTTAACGTATCATAGAACAGGAGGACATCTCCGAAGTGTTTGTGCGAGTACATTTTATTTATAAGGCACATTTAAAAACAATTTGCATCGATGAAAGCACTGATGAAAAGTAAATAATGCAAACGTAGGCATCAGTATGAATGATAGCACACAACACACAGAGCCACACATATTAACTGTGTGTGTGGGTGTGTGTGTGTGTGTGTGTGTGTGTAGGGCTCTTGAAATACATTTCAGTGTTTAAGTACCAAAGTTTTTCTATTTGCAGGGATATTTCAATGAATCACAACACTTTCTCCAATTATTGTGCCTCAGTGGCAAAATGTATAATCAGAATTATGCACATATTCAATGTAAGTACAGTTGAAAATGTCAGCAGCACTATATAAACATTAGATCTGTCGGAGTCCCTTAAATTACATTCTTATTTTAATTATTATATTGTATTTGAATGCACTTGAATAATTTAAGCCACACTGTTGACTTCTCACTTCGGCTTGCTCTGAAGGGGTTGGATCATGATCTATAGTAGCAGCTCTGGCAGTAATACACGGAGGCCTGTATGACAGACGCTCCACATGATTTTTGTGAGGATGTGTTTACGTCACAGTTTTGGAAGGAGTCTCCAGTGTCAGCACTTTGTGACAGTCAGAGATAAAGCTAGAGCAAAAAGCTTTATGCAGTTCGACATGGGAGACAGAGGACTTTGCGACTTGTGGTTTTTGATTATAGCCGTCGTAGCATAAGTGAAAACAGGAACGGCAGATGTGGACGTTCCGTAACATTAAATGTAACTATAGACGGATAAAAAGTTTGATTGGTCATTCTTTAAAGGTGCACTGTGTAGGATTTAGGGGGCTCTGTTAACAGACATGGAACATAGTATTCAGAAGTATGTTGCCATTAGTGTATAATTACCTGTAGCTACGAATCATTGTGTTTTCGTAAGCGTAGAATGAGCCCTTTATATCTACTTAGGGCGATGGGCCAACTGTACAGAGCGCCATGTTGTGCCGCTACTGTAGCTCAGAACGGACAAACCTCTAGAGAGCGCCTTCCTCGTTTCTCGTTTTTACAAGTGGCAGCGTGAATCTGGAAGGAAGCACCGGAAGGACGACAAGGAAAAAGAAAAAAAGACAAGGAAGAAGAAAGAAGTGGAATCAGTGTTTGCTGGTGTTTGGGAACCCAAATTTTGAAAAAATGGAGGCTCATACTTATTATTTAGCAGAGAAAAACAAGAGAGCGTGAATGTAAGTACTTGGAAGTACACTTACGGGCACCTGACGGCCACCGCACGCTCTAATACACGCTTGGACGAGGGGGGGAACTCAGGTGGCAGCAACACATCGTAGGCTTTTAATAAATTATTAAATTGTTAGCTTTAGCGTATTGCTGTGGTAGAACAGGAATAAAAGACATCGCAGGGGGCCGCATCACACCATATTACCATTCATTATTCTTCTGTAATTTCATACCTTGTCATGTATTCATTCCTTATAGGGACCACAATAGACATGTGGCTTTATGATGAATTTTCATCCTTAATGATTCTGTTTTGTGTCATGTATAGTTTACTCGTCTAATGAATTCATTCGTTCGTTTAATTTAACTTAAGTAGATTCAGTGCCACAAATTGAAATTCTGAAATTCTTGGTTTGGGCTGTAAATACACTTAGAATAATATGAAATGCTGCATAAGATAATAATTTATTTGTCACATATCCTGCACATTACAACATGGTGAAATTCTTTTCTTGTTAGGAAGTGTATAGGGTCGTCCTCATAACATTTTGTTTCATGCAGTGAACATTGGAGGAGACGGCATCTTAATGTGAGATGCCGCTTATTTAATAAACTGAATTTCATATGGAGTAAATACTAAATCTTTTAGGTAATTCAATTTAGAATGCAGTTTCAGACGTTGGACCTTGAATTTAAAGCTGGTTGAAAGTTCGCATTTGCCCAGATCTCTTCAGTCTGAGTCAGATTGGCAGCTTCACAGAGTAACAATGCTGTTCTGTATTTTTCATCCAGTCCACATTCTGTCTAACTAGTTTATGATTTATGAAAAGCAGAGCCCTCTACTTAATCACGTGTCCCTGTGTTCCCTGCAGCCCCGACACACAGCGATGAAGCATCGTCCTCATTACTCACGACACCAAACAACAATGAACCGGGGCGTATCGGAGCGCTGAGACTTCGTTTGGAGGAGGTTGAGATGGATGGGATGTGAGGAGGGGAAAACAGGGAGGGAAAGCTAATATTGTTGGCCTGTTTGAGGCTTGGAGCTGTTTGTGTTCTTTGAGGGTTTCTTAAGTGGATGTGGGTTTAGCGTGAACTTCCTTTGTCCTCTCATCTCATGCGCACTCTCTCGATGTGTTTCTCAGGGACTGAGATGGGGGAGAATGTAAAATCTTTTTTTTTTCTTTTTTTTTCTTTTTTTTTACGGCAGGAGCCTGTTCTCAATCTCCATTTTTTATTTAACTCCATCATTGCAGCGTCGAGCGCTTCATGACGAAAGAGGAGGAGAAAGAGTGAAATCCTGTTTTCTCATAACCGACTAAATCGCAAGCATGCAGAGCGAGAACACTATCGCGTAAGAATGAACATGAGGGAACCGATGATTAGGGATTTACATAATTAATGAATATTTACAGGTGTGATCTTTCGGCTTGATTGATCTGGCGTGTTTAATGTAAAGTTTGAGAATTACCTGGGACTTATGGAGTGACAACGGAGCAGAAAAAAACTATTTGGGGGGGGTGAGGTTGGGACAGCATTAACTGTGTTTGAGAGTTAAGTTTTGCCAGCACCCATACTACACTTACGATGCATTGCACATGCAAGTATTTTAACATGAGCTTTATTCTAGTCATACACAAAGATCAGTGCTGGTCAACAGTGAACAAATCAAAATTTCTTCTCTCCATCTCTCTCTCTCTCTCTCTCTCTCTCTCAGACATCATTGTGCTGATCGCATCGGTCGCCGTGGTTTCAGCCGGTAGCCAGGGCAACATCTTTGCAGCATCGGCACTGAGGAGCATGCGCTTCCTGCAGATCTTGCGCATGGTGCGCATGGACCGCCGTGGAGGCACCTGGAAGCTTCTGGGCTCTGTCGTTTATGCACACAGCAAGGTATGCTGGGATACTTTTATACCGACCCGCAGGCATTTTGACCTGAATTGCACTGAAACTCTCACCAGGACTCAGTATCGGCATTGATGGCATGAAACGCTGTGTAATTTATACTAACTTTGATAAGAAATAATAGAACAAATAAACTCTTTAGATTGCAGAAAGTAAACTCACACATTGGAACGTATCTACTAGAGGTGGTCACAGCACTGTTCCACTCTGGCCTGCTCCCAAAGGAATTCTGGCCAATCCCGTCTCAGTCCCACAGTTATTTTTGTTCTTACCTGCACGCAGTATTTTCTGATGAAGTTGTTTGGTTTTATTTCCCCAAACTATAAAGAAATTAGTAACTTAAACCACAATGACCCTGACCATGATAAACCAGATAACTGGAAATGAACGATACACTCCAATACATTCTCATGTTCATAAGCATGACATTACTTCACCTCCCACAACTTTTTTTTTGTCGGTTTCCGCAGGATCCCAGTCTCGATGCCCTGCTCCAATATTGAGCACATTGATTTACTTCCACAGCTGCCTCTATAGAATATCTCTCCGCACCTTCTGACCAATCAGATTTCCACAGGGCTGTCTGTGGAATAAATATAGCTAACAATGATGAAAAATGGATAGGGATATATGTCGGCTCTGGAAAGCTTGAGATGATGCACTCGCATGATTAAATAAGACTTCATTCATCATTTAATGTGTCACGATCTTGCAGTGTTATTTTACAGGATTATTTTTGAATCAGGTTTCCATAAGTGGATAGTAATCCATTTTTTTACCACTATACCATAACACCGCTTTATGATTCAAATCTTTCCTTTATTGCATTTTGTGAGGATTCCCATCATTCCTTGAACTAAGAACGATACATTAATCTCTGTCGTTAATGAGGCCGGATTATGTCCAATTGGGGACATTCATTTTCAGAACATGGCTTAATCTTCTTTCACAGGTCATTAGATCATAGGTAATCAGTCATTTCCTAGGCTACTCTAAGGGACAGGTTTATTATACATTTGGAACAAATTTGAAACAAAGTTTTTGTGGTTACCACAACCAGTAATTGGTCCACTAGCAAAGCTTCACTCAGGTTCCCAACATATGGCTCGAAATATAGGATCAAATTCCTCATTCATTTAGAATTCATGTGGACCATAGTTGAACTGGGAAAAAAGAGCTAGTCTCTGTTATTCCACTAAGTGCCAAATAGAGCAATAAACACAATGACACAATGTACTAGTGATGTACTTTGTCTTTAGCAAGCTAAAATCTGATGTTGTAACCAGTTTCGTCCGAAACTAATGCTAAACCACAGGAAGGATTTTGAAAAGACTAAAGCCTTTTAAAAGACTAAAGTCTGACACCCTCTCACATCTAAGGACAGTGTGTCATGAGTCACGGTGTATGCCGGCCTTACGCCAGGCAAAATTTCAAGCGATTATCTATGATTTTGCGAAGACTGGGGATCAGAGTGAAATCACTTGAAGGCCAGCATGAGTTAACAGAGGTGCATAGATATGCAACTACGACATGCATATGTATTCTTTGAAAAAATTCAATTTTGATTGATTTTGCCCCAAATCCAGTGGGTTATTTTGTGTAGAGTCATGCCGCAAAATCCAGTTTAGTCCAGTTCATTTCCACTACAAAATGTAGGAAAGGTCCAAGAGGACGGGGGTAAATATTTATGCAGGGCATTGTATGAGCATAATTTGGAAATTTCCTTTTTTTTTTTTCTTTTGTAAAGATCTGCAGTCTGTTAATCTGGTTTGTATCATGTTAAATCTATTTGTGCATTCAGAAAGCACATTCAGAGAAACCCTGATAAACTACCATATTTAAAGGAGACATGCCATACGCTTTCCAATTATTTTATATTATTCCCTGAGATGCTTTTGTACAGTTTGCAAGGTTTTTCTTAATTGAAAAAACACCCCGGTTCTTTTTTCTCATACCGTTTTAGCATGGTGTGAAAACCCTACAGGATAAAACAGGCTGATATTTGGCCGGGCTTTTTAAAGATTAACTATGTAAATAGCTTTGTCCTAATTGGTTAACATCTTTAAATGAGAATTCTGTCATCCACACCCATGGACTTGTGGTGCTGTGGTCTGCGCATTGCAGTTTTTATGATAGCGGACTGATGAGGGACATCCAGATGCTTGTGTACATATGAAACAACTACAGTATATTCATGTAATATTTACATAACTTGAAAATGAACCCTCGGTAAGGGTAGTGCTTATGGAAGCTCATCTCAGTCCATGGTGCGTAACAATTTGATCAAAATCACACAGCAGGGATGTGTACAACAGTGTAAACATTAGAGAGTTTGTACCAAAATGGAAGACCTTTTTACTCTTCTTCTACTGTTTTCTAGGAGCTTGTGACTGCCTGGTACATTGGCTTTCTGGTGCTCATCTTCGCCTCCTTCCTCGTCTACCTCGTAGAGAAGGATGCGAATAAGGAGTTTTCTACGTACGCTGACGCACTCTGGTGGGGCACGGTGAGTTTATGGGTGATTTTCTTGGACCCAGGGTGTGTTTTCCTCCTTGTTGTGGTTCTTTTGAGCAAGTGAGAACACAGCAGTCGCTCTCAGCTGTGGCCCAAAAGCCGGAGCGAGGTGGTCTTGGTTTGGTTCTCAGCATACTCTGGAGCAGTTCAGTTGGAATGAGATCGCATATTGACTAGGAATCAACCCAGCTGCAGGATGTGAATCCAATATGAACCAGAACAGAGCTGTAGAGCTGCGGAAATGCCATGTGTTCTGGATGCTTGGAAAAGAGAAACTAAAGATATATCATTATCTAATTATTTGTGTAGTTCACACTCTGTGGCTGAATTTCTGCATACGCTTGGCAAAGATTTGTTTACTTTTTTCCATTGGCGTTATTTCCGACCACTGAAATAAGATTTATGAGGCGTGAGGCCTACACACCTCTCTCACACCACTTAGCCAGTGTTTTTTTGGATTTGATTGGTCAAATTATGTGTAGTATGTAACCAAACTATGTAGCAAATAAATCAAAAGTTTCGATTCAGCAAATATTACTTGGTGGAAAAGCATAGTAAATCAGACATCTGACTTAAAACACCACCACCCACTTTCCCGTTCTTCCCCCAATATATCGCTCAAAATATGGTTGGGAGAAATGTTCAGATGTTTAAAAACGGTTGAAAATTCAAGATGACACATTTTCTGGCTTATTAAGAGGACTGCGACAGCTGAGTGGATAAAACTAGTGACCAGAAGTTTGTAAGTTCAAATCCCAGAACTGCCAGAAAGCACTGTGCCTTCCTCTAGGTCCTTACATTATATCTGTCTGCCAGTAGACACATCCTCTATCTTTTGGCCCATCCATTCTGTCTTGTTTGTAAAATGGCTTTGAGGTGACAGAAGTTCTTTACTGTGGTTGTGACTCTTTAAACCAAGCCATCATCATGAACTAAAATGACAGCTATTTTTCCATGGCTGCACATGAACGCTCATGATGGGAGCAAGACTGAAGAGAATCAATAGGTCGCACATCACACCGAGGGAGAGGTCTCTCGATCAATAGGCATCACTTTCGTGCTTCGACAGGAAGAAAATCGCACATTGAGAAACGGAGAAAGAGAGACGGGCCATGAGAAAAGGTGTGAGAAAGCGACAGATTAATATGCAACAGCAAGCGGGATTCAAGCATCTGATTATAGCACCCTTAAGACCTTGTTAACTAGCTAACATATTGTCTTTATTATCATTGTCAGTATTAATAGAATGAGCTTCCTGATATCTGTCTCTTGGTGTTGGATAGATTACTCTGACCACTATAGGCTACGGAGATAAGACTCCCAAGACATGGACGGGTCGCTTGCTGTCCTCTGGCTTCGCGCTGCTCGGAATCTCCTTCTTCGCTCTGCCTGCGGTGAGAATCAATCCCACACCACGTTACTCTCCAGATTCTTGCCCCGTATCACCATCAGATATCAGTCTAATTATATCTTGAATTTGCAGGGAATCCTGGGTTCAGGTTTCGCTCTGAAAGTCCAGGAGCAGCACAGACAGAAGCACTTTGAGAAGAGAAGGAATCCTGCAGCTTGCCTCATTCAGGTAGCAAAATGTTTTGGTTTTTAGCGTTTGTGATCATTTTGAAATGTCCAGCAGGATGGAAAAAATTAAGCAGCTGTGCTTGAGTTTAAACTAAGGATGCATTGACGCAATTGATTTTTTTCAGACAGTGTGTGACGTTTTTCGGTACTTAGTATTAAGCACTCGCTGAACCGTCACTGAACGCTTTACGGAGCTTTATATGTTGCCGCTGCCTGTGTTTAAGACGTTATGATGTTTAAGCGTTGTCTGTTCATTAGCATGACAATGTACACTAGGCTTATGTCATGTAGTATCATGCAGCATCAGATGTTTTTTTGGTTTTTTTTGCTAGTATGAGTGCGATAAAATGAGCACATTAACGCATCGCTAGTTATAACCTTATAGTGATCCGCCACACATCTTCAATTCTGTTCATAAAAGGAGGCATGTAAGTCATACGTCAATGCATTGTACTATACGCACTGTTCAACGCCGCCATACGCAGTCCATTCTGAAGTGTTCATGGCTACACAGGGCAATTTGAAACACCCAGAGCAGCAATTGTTCAAGTTGAAGTGACGAACAGCGTTTATATTCGAAAAGAATAACTGATGGACACTTTTCTCCCGGCCTATTTAGAAATGTAGGTCAAGACCAAGTGTGAAACGTTCTGTTTAGTAACTAAGATTAACAAAACAGCAGAAAGCAGTGTTGCGGATAATTACCTTATAAATAACCTTATATAATGTAAGTTTCATATCACTGCCTCACTGAAAAAGCCTGTAGCTCTTTTTCAAACAAGTTTGTGCGCCTCAGCAGTGGAGAGCAGCTCTATAACATGACAGTAGTTCCAGCTGCAAGGCACATCACAGGTTTATATTAATGCACTCTTGTAATAGGTTGTAATTTACATGATTTTCCAAAATGCGATGGACGAAGTGCTTTGCGGTTTCATTGCGAAATGACAAGCTACATTACTTATTAAGTTCAAGAGAAAGAAGTTATTTATAGCTGCTATAACATAAGTATCAACAGATCTAACATTTCACAGATGTTTTTATAACAAATGTAACAGTAAGAGTATAACGTCATTATTTAATAAGTAAAAACTTGTTAGTTTTGATGAATTGCTGTGGCATAAGAGGAATTAAACACGTCAGGCCTTTTTAAGAATATTTTTTTGCCAAAAAAACGAAAAAGGAATAAAAAAACTTAATTGTCTGAATGTGTGTGTGTGAGAGCATAACCACCTGATCTCTCCTCATGGTCCTGTATCAGGCAGCGTGGCGTTACTACTCCACCGATGATAGCCGTGCGTACCTCGAGGCCACATGGCGTCATTATGAATCCACCATCCCTGTGCTCAGGCATGTATGGATGCCTGCTCAGACCAAAAACCCTTAACAATGCTCTTTACTAATCAATATTCGTATGTTTTTTTTTGTTTGTTTTTTTTTTATCCCCCTCCCTTCCCTCACCCTTGGCCTTTCTCTTTTTTTCTTTCTTCCGTTTCCTTATCCTTTCCCGTTTCCCTTGTTTTGTGTGTGTCTATGTGTGTGTGTTTTTGGCATGCAGTGTGTTTGGCGTAGCTATGCGGCTGATGAGAACTCGGTTTCCATTGCTACCTGGAAGCCACACTTAAAGGCGTTGCATACCTGCAGTCCTACAAAGTAGGTATAAACCTCTGGCAGTTGCTCTTTCTCCTTTCATATTTCACGTCCCTTTATTCTTCTTTATTTTCATTTTATTTTAATCAGTGTATAAGAACTCTTAATATACGATATTCTCTTGTAGTCTTTCACTCTCTTTTGATTTCACTCTTTCTGTCTGTCTGCCCTTTTCAATCTAGCACATCCACACACGCACACGCACACACACACACACACACCCACACACGCGCACACATACACACACATGCAGTATTCTTTATTCCAGAACATTACCTTTGATTTAAGTCTCGCCTCATGGAAATTGCTTTAAGTGTGTCTTTAAGACTAGTATTTTCCAGGCTCTGTGGCTCAAGAGAAAGTTCTTTCTACAAAAGGAAATCAGGTACAACATTACAGTCAGTGCAGGATGCAAAAGTTCCTACTAAGCACTCAAAATTATACTCATTAAAGGTTTATTTAGAGTTTACATAGGCAATATCCTAAGCGGGGGTCAGTACGCAGTATGGATGGGTGCACCAGGACTGAAATATTGGTCCGTCCTTTTTGGGAATCAATTGTCATGTATGTTGATACCCAAATAAGGTTTTCATTAAAGGAGCGTTGAGTGATTTTTGAGCCATGACATTGTTTACAATATTTTGTGATGTTCTACTTACATAGCTGCTACATAAATGAATTATCTCCTCAGACCCAAAAAACAACAAATAATGTGGATCACCAATCTCTGCGTAAATTGCATCCATTTGTTTTTCATTTCAGCATGAAAAGAAGGAAACACATTAAAATAGGAAATCAATTCATTTTTATTTTTTCAGAACATATTTTTTCAAACAGATATTGAATCAGTTTCAAATGTTTCTACTTGTTTCACGATACATAGTTTAAAATATTTAGTAATCTGTGTGTAGGTATTAATATGGCCACAGGTATGTTGTATCACATTCTGTTCTCTGCTTATTATAAACACGGGATCAGCATGTAATGAATAAAATGCATTTGGCATGATTCGAGTATTTTTAAATTGCAGCACCATGGTTTTTTTTTTTGAGACACCATGTTGTCCTCCATTAATCTCCCTCTCTTGCTGTTTTTAGAAAGCATGTCGTGATCCATATTAGCAGTTCATCAGGCACTAATGGCAATGTTTTATCCACACCAGCTACCCAGTAATTGCTGTCAAGCTTGATATGAATAGAACCATAACTATTTGGAAGAAGCGCTGCACTGTAATTTTGAACGAATAATAGTTTGTTCATTATAATATCTCTGAGATTTTAGGGCCTGGAAATACTAAAGCAACTAATTTACAACACTCGCTCGAGTGTGCACAGAAATACATAAATACGTGGATTATTTTACACACCATGTATAGTCGGTATAAATCACACGTGATACTCTTTGGCTTGCGCTTGGTATCTTTGCTTGCAGTATCTTGGCATCATTGAATGCATGCATGTCCGATATAATGACTGGTTGCCTTTCCTTAAACTCTAATGCACCGTTATGTTCTCAGTTTATTCATCTGTTCATATCGATACAGTTCACATCTGTGGCATCTGGTATTTATGTGTTATTCTTGCTTCACATATTATCCTTCAACTGCTACTAAAGGAAGGATCAAGCAGAGACCTCAACAAAGTTAGTATCACTTTTTTCTTGACATCTATTCCATCCATGTTTGATTATATAAAAGAAAAAGTACATCTTAAAGTAGTAGTTTGTCATTTTAGTGCCCTCTGGTGTTTATAAGGTGAATTGCAGTAGGAGTAAAAACATTTGCTCAACCTTGCCATCGCCCAGACTGATCCCAAGCCTTCTGCTCATACGATGGCTGCTTTTGAAACAAAAAAGGGCAGTGCTGAGCAGCTAGTTTACGGCCAGAGCTAATTTCTGGGCCAGAAAAATGAGCCTAAAATGAAAAACAAAAAAAAAACTAACCACGTTTGTTAACAAGAAATATTGTGTGAAATACAATGTTTCTTAGATATCTTTGAAAGTATGTAATTGGTGCAGGTGCAGAAACACATTTAAACATTACAGACTGCACCTTTAAGTTGTCTGAAATGATGAAACAAATCAGGTCTGTTCCACAGGCATGTTGTGAATGACAGTTTTTCTAAGGTATCTTTAAAAATATGTAATGATTATGGGTGTAAAAAGATGTTAAACATTATAAACCGCACTGTTAAGCTGTACAATGAGCCAATCAGTGATTTTGTACTGAAACACACCATGTTTATAGTTCTCCTAGACCCAACTTCTGATTATTTGTATGTCTAATTATGTTACCTAAATGCAGATATGATGTAAAGCGAAGTGTGTGTGCATGATGGAAAACTAATTCCAAGGTTCTAGTGTTATGTGTTTGTCACATATCTGTGAAATGTGCTGCATCGGGGACATTGTTTTGCGTTAAAGAGTGAAAATATGAAACGAGGATGACCCGGTGCCACTACACTACAGTTATTAGGCTAATGGATGCTGCTATCAAACAGCTTAAATTGACATCCTACAGCCTGCTGCGTGATTTTCCCTCGTAATTAGCGCATGATTTCTAAGAACCCTGAGAGAGAATAAAGTCCTTTGGCCAAACGAAGGAAAAACAAATTATAATAGCCAAGCCAAGCCAAGTAATATCACTTATCCAGACTGGGAAATGATCACAGGTGGTTTGGAGGCGTGAATAAACCCGATCACTTATTTATCCCCATCTGCGCTTTGTGTGAAAAGCCATATCAAATATGTAAACGAGGTGCAGAGACAAGGGTCCTTCATCAGGGTAATGTGGTTTCTGAAGCATTTCTTGCTCCTAATGAGTCTCAAGTTGCTGTGCCTGCTGACTCGCTGGTCATCAGAAACCAATTCATATGTTAGCAGTGGAATTAGCATAGCTTTACTGAAGAGCACATGGGTTACAAATTGAAATCAGTCACCTACTGAGAGAAATCAGTTGAACTAACTTGACATTATGCCTGTATCTCTCCCTTGATCCTAGTAAGGGTCTTAGTGATAAGCGGGGACTTCGCAGGAAACTGAGTTCAAGGAGGTATATGTGCCATGCATCGTGCTCTGTTAACATCTGGAATGCTAGACTGACCCCTAAGTGCATGGACAACTGGGAACATTGGGATTTTGATTTTGTTCTTTAGATGCAATCAGAGAGGAAGTGACATCTGTCTGCTGTGTGCTTATCTCCACAGTCCAGTACTCTAATTTTGCAGTGGTGGCTCATCCATAGGGGCATTGTCTGGGTGTTCAACATTTTCCAAAATATCTTCCGTTTGAAGACTTTAACATCGAGTGGAACAACATGGACGCTTCTTTCTGTAAAAAGCCACAAGACTTGAACATTTAAAGGGGATCAAGGGAAAAGCTCCCACACCAATTTACTTTATCCAATTTTTTTCATTCCTGCTCATTTTCCTGATCAGTGGTTTGCTGTTGAGACCATTAAAAGCTTAATGTTTTGCAATATCGGGTTTGCCTCGTTGTTTTGCCCAGAGTGTATATCTAAGTTGTTAATGTGTCTTTGGAGTGCAGTTATCAGCAACCATCAGAAACCATCGCAATTGCACCAGATGCTTAAGCAGTGATTGAAAACTTTTCACATCTGTAAGGTACTGATCTAAATTTCCTTACAAGTTAATGAGTGAGGTGGCAGTGTCATGGCAGAGATATCAGTTCAGCTTGACCAGCTATGGTTAGATTTTTTGTTGCTCTTTTGTCTGTTCTCTCATTAAAAATTGGTGTACAGTTAATTTGCTGAAGTTATCTCTGCTCTCAATGTCATATTATGGGGTAACTGAAAAAAAAAATCACTACGTTGTAGCATAATTTGTTGGATAGCATCTCAGTCAATGTCTTGCCCCTCCAAACTCTATGGTCATGAGCCACTGCTGTAAATATATTAAGATTAAAGATCCTTGCTTGCAAATGAAAATTTACATTACGCACTCAGACAATGCATGTTAATGCTCCCAGTGATGATAACTTCTCATGTATGCTAGTTAATATGGTGGAATTCTTTCATTCTGGTTGCACTGGTTGTAATTATTAACATTATTACTAATTATTACTATTAATATTACCATTACTACAATCATATATTTAATTCTTTAGTTTTTGCTATGCTTATTGAGCTTCAATGAATTTGGCCTATTTCCAAACCCAAGCAACATTTGTAGACTTTCTGAGCAGAAACGTGACGTCGTTTACAAATTAATTTGTAAGGAAAGTTGTGACCGTTACGGTGAGTCATGCGAAAACCTTGTAGTCTAAATATTGGAGTACAGGCTGATCATAAAACACTAGCAGTCTTGCAATTAAAATTAGACAATGTTGAGCTGTAAAAGTTGCTGCACGCTTCTAGAGCACAAAAACTCGTCTTATAGTTCAGAAAATACTGTAAAATATTGTAATGTGTAGAATTTCTCGACCCATGTGTAGTTTAGAGTTGAACCCTGAGCACAAACACACTAAACTTTCAATACGAAGAATAATTTAACATACACACTTGGTTGAAAAGGAAAATAACCTCTGGTGATATATGATAAGAGGATGTGTGTATAGCAAAGACAGGAACTAATACAATGAGGTGTCAGTGAGTGAGATTTTGTGCAGCTTGGGAGCAACGTGACTTCTTAAAGTGTCATATTCTAGCATCTGCCATGTGCTCTTAGGTTCTTGCTCTTGATATCCCTCCATCTTTTGTCTCTCAGTCAGAAGCTGAGCTTTAAAGACCGTGTACGGATGGCCAGTCCTCGCGGTCAGAGCATCAAGAGCAGACAGACGTCCGTCACAGACCGGCGTTCTCCAGGCGCTGAGATCAACTCCGACAGCTCCAGTCCAATCAAAGTGCAGAAGAGCTGGAGCTTCAATGACCGCACTCGCTTCAGACCCTCTCTCCGCCTGAAGAGCCAGTCCCGCTCCACCACCGACGGTGAGACCTCACAGTGATGTCAAATTTGTGATGTAAAAAAAAAAAAAAATTCCCAAAAAAGTGTGAATAGCGTCATTCATATTCTTACCACACTATTGACAATAAACGTCATGCCTCATCACACACAATTTATATGTAATATATATGAAGTTTCACTATCACTAGTGAAGCACCATGTTAGCACCTGACACAAATGATGGGTAATATTTTTGTGAGCAGTGTGTCCTCATGGACAGATGGTCCTCACTTTTCCCCAGAAGTCTCCTGCTGAGCTGGGGTCTGTTCTCCCCTTCTGCATCCTTCTCCCTACCCCTTTACCCCTCCCTCTGTGGGCTGACTCTGCAGATCCTGCCTCCTCACTGTGTCTCTGGAAATACAGTGGTTTTGTCAGACATCCAGACCTACAAACTGTACACACACTTCTCACATGCATGTACCCACGCACATGTATTCTTGGCTCTTCCAGTGTTTTGAGCTTCAGTCTTCTACACCCGCTGAAATTTCAATCTCGGGTTCACCAACCCTGCCTACAGCAAGACAAACTCACAGCTGTAATGAACACAGTTTGTATGTATGCTGATTTTCTACAGTGCCACCGTTTTCATTTGTAGCTCATATGAGAAGGCATAATAGAGTTTGCAGCGTGCCTGCAGTAACAGGATTTACACTGATTACAGGATCTCTCTAAAACATTTTTGCAGTAAAAAAATAGCGCAATCCAGGATCTGTAACGTATTCTGTTGAGAATTGTTTTTTAAAAAACTGAAATGTCTGAAGATGCGCTCTCATAATTACTTGCATACTTGATCACTGGCATACTAACATACTTCAATAGTAACATACTCTCAAGCATTCATACATACATACACAAACTTTCATACTAGCATACTTGTGTACTTGAACACTAAGAAAAATGCATACTAGCATATTTGAATACTAACATACTTGAACACCATACTAGCAGGCATCTATGAAATATTATACATTCTTGAACACTTGCACACTTTCATGCTATCACTCTTGTATACTTCGATGTAGAATAACAGATGTCGCTTACTAGCATAGTTTCCCGATTGAACACTAGCGGAATAGGAAATATGAATACTATATCATACTACTACATGCGACCTCCAAGATGCATTCAAGGCTCATTCACTCAAACCACTTGCCGAGGTGGTCTGGGACGCGTTTGATCACATGCCTTCCGTAGTGTAAACACTAATGTGTCCTTATGTGTCCCTGACACGGACGTAACAGGAAAATACATCATTAATGCTGGACGTGGTAGTTGTGTTAGAAACAGAGCAACACGCTAGTTTTGCTACGCGATGTACGTGGTTGGAGATCAAGAAAATAATGAAGGTATGTTACAGGTTTATCGTTTTAATATAACTATGCACAGGGAACTTTGACCTTCTAGCGGAAGTGATGTAGGCAGTAACAAAAATTTAACTAAAGCATTGAGACGTATGATAGACACTGGTGTAAAGCGAGTTGTGTGGCAGTGGTAGCTCAGTGGTTAAGATGTTGGACTAGTGCTCGGAAGATCATGAGTTCAAATCCCAGGCCTGCCAAGCTGTCACTGATGGGCCCTTGAGCAAGGCCCTTAACCCTCAACTGCTCAGTTGTATAAATGAGATACGTATATGTAGGTCGCTCTGGATAAGGGTGTCTGCCAAATGATGTAAATGTTGTGTCTCTGCAGTCCATTTATGACCTGAATGCTCAAGATGCATTTTAAAACCAAGTGTAAACAGGGCCTATCATTCGTTCGTGGGAATATAAGGAGAAGCGAGATGTTCCTGCTTGAATTGTACATAACAGCTTTGATATGTTTTGTTAAGCAGCAAGTAGCAAAGCTTTTTGAATCAGTTTGCTGAAAAAAGGAAAAAGTTCAACTAGGCTATTTTTCCCGACCCTGCTTTTGGTTCACAGGTCGATCCGCAAAAGAGTCGATTCACTAATCTTGTGCACTGAAAACTAAGAGTCAAATGCAAATCTTTAGATTCGATTCCATACACTGAAAAAGATTCGCTTCGCGCATGCACACAGCAAGCAAAAGGAATTTAGCATGGGAGAGTTTCAGTGAGAGAAACAGGCAGCTGATATTTATTTTAGCTTTATTTTGAATTTGTCTCTTCAAAATTTAACAAGTCATGGCTTGAAATACATTCACACAGCTGCTAAAAGTGTGGTAAGTGCTAAAAAAAAAAAGTGATCACAGTAAGCGATGTAGGCTACACACCGTTACCTTGAGTTACTCTAAGTGTTTATTCAGTACCAATCATATATCATGCTTATACTGAATGAGTATCAACATTCATTTTGTCGACATGAGCACTCAGTATTCTCATTCTGTGACAGATTATCTGATAAATGTCACTAATGTGGTAATTATTGAACTGCTTTTTAATTAAGCCTAATTATTAAAAGTTCTGTAGTAGTGCTGAGTAAAATACTGCAAATAAATATGTTAAATAAATATCTTTTGTAAAGAATATAATTTTAAAAAATAAAACCAACTGAACAATCAAGGAAAGATTATTCACTTCACACCCTAAAAATAATTAAATTAAAAATAATAATAATGGGTAGTTGCAGCCGTAAATAAGAACGATATACTACATGCACATGTGCACCCAACACTTCACCAGTCTCACATCAGCACTCTGCTCTCGAGTGAAATCAGTCACCAATTCATTATCATGGCCTCTGGTGAAAAAAATGTGTTCACTGGGTGGGAAACTCGTCTTTATTTTGTCTTTAAGTCAGAAAACGGAACAGCATCAGAGTACAGTGCAAGTTCCGCATTCCAGCTGTGAAAATGCTGTCATCATCCACATATTTGATATTAAGATAATCCAAAATTAACAAAGTAATCAGTTACATTAATTTTATGGTAATTAAATTAATTTACAGACTACATTTCTTAACAGGCAATTAGTAATTGTAACGGAATACACTTTTAAAGTAACCTCCGAGCCCTGTATATTAGCGAACATGCATACTAGCATATAAACAGTAGAAAACTGGAAAACATTCTTACTTGCATACTTTAACACTAGCATACATGCAAGCATGCATACTCACATTCTTGTATAATGGCATACTTGAACATGAGAACACGAGTTGGCTAGCAACCATAGAAAGCATAATTGAGAATATACATACACTACCATGCAGGCATACTTGCATACTTAAACACTGGCAAACTTGCATATTTCAGCAACAGTAGCAAACATGCATACACTAGTATATTAGCATACGTGCATAGTAAACTGCTAGCAAATGTTTATACTAGCATACTTGCATACTTTCACTATTAACATACTTGCCACCATGCATATCCAGTCTTTAAAAAAGTAAAAGTACTGAAAATAATGAAGTAATGAATCCCATTTCTGCTGTAATTGCACTTTTCAGTCTGTTCCTCTCTTGTTGGTGTATTGTGTTTTTATTTATATCATTTTATTGACTTTACTCTTTAGTGGCTCGTTTGTTATTAATAATTGTATAGTCTAATAGACATTCCCTTTTTTTTCTTCTCCATTTTAATCTAACAGTAAGGAAAGCTCAATGAATCTAATGACTAAGTGGAAGATTAACTGTACTTGACAGCAGGAGAGCTGACGTGTGTGTGTGTGTGTGTGTGTGTGTGTGTGTGTGTGTGTGTGTGTGTGTGTGTGTGTCGGAGCAGGTGAGGCTAATATGGCACAGGAGGAGGGCTTTGATGAGAAAGGCTGTCACTGTGAGATCTCCGCTGAGGACTTGTTACCGGCAGTGAAGAGCGTCATCCGAGCAGTCCGGTAAACCTCAACACGCCACAATGAGTAACAGTTACACTCTCAAACCACTTTCACTTAAACCACAATTACAAAGTGAACATAGAGCTGAGCTACGGGGGAGTTAACCCTGTATTCGGGCTTTGGCAGTTCTAGGATTTAAACTTATTGCCTTCTGGTCACTAGCACAGACTTCTAACCACAGAACTACCTTTACTCATACTTGCCATTCATAGCATTCATTCATGGCTAACACAGCATGTTAGTTCATGCTAGTGTTAGCCATGAATATATTGGTAGTTCATGCTAGGTGTGCATGCTTGCACAGTAGATAGCAAACCTAGTGGCAAACATGGATTGTAGTGTGTGTGTGTGTATATAATATATATATATATATATATATATATATACACACACTACAATCCATATATATATAGTATATAGTATATATAGTAGTGTATGTAGTAACATGGATTGAAAACTAGCAAACATGCAGCATACACATTTATACTAGAATTCTTGCTTACATGAGCTATAGAATATTAGCCAACATGCATACTAGCATACTTACATACTAGCATATTGCATGTTGGCCTACTTGCACGTGCATACTCTACCATACTCTACTTGGCATAGTAGCCAACCTGAATACTTGCATACGGCATGCATGCATGCATACTAGCATACTTGTGCACCGGCATACCACTATAATTATTGATAATTATATGATATGATTGTAGTAATCATAGTAGCATACATCTGTGTCTCCATGCTAGAATACTTTTTGCATTTTGAACACTATACTACTAGCACACAGGTATATTAGCAGATGCGTATACTTCTTTACTTAGAAGTATACTTAAGGGTCCTGTTATAGGTCAACACTTGCACTTGTCAGCTCGCCTTTACACAGTCGTGATAAAATGGCCATGTCTCATGTGACACAATGCATATGAAAAATACAGTACTGGAAGTATGAGAGCATGCTGTAGCATTTCGTTCTGTTATCTTGGCTATTTTGAATATGTCCTGTATTCATAAGCAGCCTTAATTAATGTCTGGTGGTCAGTGCATTGTTGTGATGGTGCGCCACTGTGTATTGTGTGCTAAAGTGGTTTTTGTAGCTCTTCAGCCTTGAACTGTTGCCTTGGAAGATGCTGTAAGGGGGTGTGTGTGGGAGGGTGTGTGGGAGGGGGGGTGTTGGAGTAAACAAGAGCAAAACACAATCACTTCTCAAGGTTTTCTCAAAATATCAAATTTCCGTTTCTCTGGTTACCAGAATGTGATATTTCCTTAAAGAAATCACTCTTATCATTGAAAACAAAAAAACAAAAACGAAAAGCAAGGCCCAATGTTCAGTTTTAACCAGTTTAAGCCAAATATTACATCAGGGTTTTTTTTTTTTTTGTCGTTACTGCCCCCTAGTGGTTTAAATATTAATGTACTACATGATGGCTTGTTTTCTTCTGAAAACAATATTCTGTTTCTTACTTGTAACAATAATCAAATAATTAGTTTTCCTGTTTTTTTTTTTCTTTTCACCGTTGCTAAATGTTTGAATATCTAATTGCATGATACCGTTTTTTCTTTAGACTTTTTTTTTTCCAACTTAACAAATAAATGGTTTTTAAAAAAATTTGTTTGTTTGTTTTTTTTGTTTTTGTTTTTCTTTAAAAAGCCTGTTATAACAACAGCCGAATATTTATTTTGCCTGTGTTGACAAAAATCCGAATACTAAATTCATTTATAAAATTTTTTAGACTAATTTTTCAAAAACAAGGCCAAAAAAAACAGAATTTCTTTTGTACAAAAGCCAAATATTTGTTTTACTACTTTTTTATTTGTTCTCTAATAATATCTGTTTTTTTATGTGATTATGTTCATGAAGCGTTCTCATTCACGTACACTTCCTGTTTATGCTCTTGATGTTAGGAAATATTCTCTTTTAATGATATATATTTATATGCAGGATCATGAAGTTCCATGTGGCAAAGAAGAAGTTTAAGGAGACGCTGCGTCCGTATGACGTTAAGGACGTGATCGAGCAGTATTCAGCAGGACACCTGGACATGTTGTGCCGGATTAAAAGTTTACAGAATAGGTAAGTCACACTTTAACAGTGAAGTGCAATGTGTTTTACACACACATGCGGCAAAGCAAATATATGACAATATTCAGTATTATTTTGTCATATTGCGATTGCTATTCTGTTCTGTATGCTTTCCTTTTTGTCTTCAGGTACAATGAGTAACAGTATGCATACTAGCATACTTAAACACTAGCATAGCAATGAACATGCATACTAGCATACTTGCTTACAAAAACACCATGCATACTTGTACACTATTGTAGAATGCATGAATACTTACATACTACCTCAATTGCATACTTCACCAAGTATACTAATAAACATAGTAGCATACTTAAATACTAGCCTACTAGCATTCATGCATACAAGCACACTTGATTATTTGGACACTAGCATAAGAACTTGCATACTAGCCAACATGAATACTTGTATACGGCATGCATGCATACTAGTATATACTTATAATAATATTAGTCTTGGCCTACTAGTATACTTGCATACTTGGACACTATAATATGAGCAAACAAGAATACTCTAGCATACCTGCAAACCAGTGCAATTGAATACCAGGCTACATGATTATGTTCATACTAGTATATATGCATATTTGAAAGATAATTTTGCTTTTTAGATCTTTATTTCTCCACTTTATGAGACATTTCTGCATATGAATAATTTACTGTAAAATTGCTGATCAAAATGTCACACCGGATTGCTAAGAAATCGCTTTTCGTTTTCACTCGGAAGCTGCCACCGTGGTAACCCATACATTTATGACAGTGTTGCTAAAATTGTTTGCATGCACAAGCAAAAAAATAATAATTACTGTGATACATATTCAGCATTTGAAGTATATATAAATGCTAAATATTATCACACATTTTGCATATGCATCATTTCATATTGTATAAAAAGGTTGATCATGTATTTCTCTGATCTGTAGCAATATTTCAACATGTCACCGTCTGTCTCAGGGTGGATCAGATCCTGGGGAAGGGGCAGATCCCTGTAGATAAGAAGCTGAAGGAGAAGATGCTGTCTGATGGAGATCTGCTGGAGGACGTCAGCATGTTGGGGAGGGTGTGTAAAGTCGAGAGGCAGGTGAGTGTACACTGTCAACAGTAAACAGTGTATTAAAACCCCAATTAAACTATAGTTGATTCATTTTCATATTCTTAACAAGCTCATATCCACATTGGTAACCACATTTGAAGGTATTTGTACAAGATGAAATATAGTACTATCTTCAGTGCAGTAATCTTTCAAACATAGTATCAATATTTATGGATTTATATTTAACATTAAGTCTAATTAGAACTTGCATTAGAAATGCATGCCGTTCTTTAATAAACTAGAAATTGTAATCATTTGCAAATTTCAGTTACAAGAAAATAATCAGCAACATGATGTGACTGTACCAACTCAAAGCTGATTATTTTCCAAGAACTGCACATGCCTCTGTTTTGGCCAAAATATGGCAGCTTGTTTTGGGATGTAGGAGGAACCTGGAAACCCTGGAGGAACCCAGGCAGACCTGCAGAACTCGCTGTCAAAATGTAGCTCAGTATTAAACACTGAACTAAACTACAGCTTTAGCTAGACACAACCCATGTATGACAAAATTTGGTACATGAACATTATGGATCTATAGACAGACATGAAAACAATTACTCAAGTCAAGTCAAGTCAAGTGGCTTTTATTGTCATTTCAACCATATACATGTAATACAGTGTATAGTGAGACGAGACAGCGTTTCTCCAGGACGAAGTGTTACATACAAGATTTTTTACGCTGGGGGGAATGTGCACTCCGATAATAAATGCAGAGACGTTGGAAAGTATTTTGGTTGTTAGGGGCCAGCTCGCCGCACTTCCACTTCCTCACACACCTCTCCCGGCACATCCGCTTCTCAGCACACCGCTTTCTCGGCACATCACTCTCTCGGCACACCGCTTCCCGGCACACCGCTCCTGGCACACCGCCCCGGCACACCACCCTCGGCGAACCCCCCGGCCGCCGGCATCAGGCCACACCAAAAAACTGGAGGCCTGGTCTCCATAGCAACCCGAGGACGCAAAGCATTTCCAAAAGGTCTTTCTTACAGATCGGTTTTTTAAGCATTTCTTTATATCCAATAATGTTTATCGCGGGTAAACACGAACACCGTTCACTTGGTGTCCATTTGCCGCCGGAGTCACGCCAAGAAAACAAAATAAAACAAAAAAGCACAATTTTCAGATCCGGAGTGGCATGGCTCAGGTAGAACAGCATGGGTATTGCATTTCACTTTCACCACATGTATTTATTTTTACATAATTTTATTGGGTGCTTAAGTGTTTCCATCCATGTCTCCTATCTAGGTACAGTCTATTGAATCCAAGTTGGACTCGTTGCTGGACGTCTACCAGCAAGTCCTGCAAAAAGGCACCTCCTCAGCTCTCAGCCTGTCCTCTCTGCCCCTGTTGGAGCTGGCACAAACGACAGACTACCCAAGTCCGGTCTTTACCAAGGATCTCTCCTCTCCCTTGCAAATGAGTAACTTCCCCCGGGGCTTCCATCTCATCTTGGCTCCCAATGAGTTCAACTTCAACTTGAACAATTCAACAGGGACTCCCTCCGTAGACGACAAACTCAATTCTGCCTCACCCTTTAGCCCATCTCCGCTTCAGCCTCTTGCCACACCCACCACAGATTGCCCGCCTGTTTTTATGGCAAATAATATTCACCCTGGTGGGGTGCATTTTCCCAGACTGGCCAGCCCTCCTCCACCCCCTCCGGCATCTGCCCGGTTTCAGCTGCCCCTCTTGCCACCTCAGTCAGGCCGGGTGAACAGCGGATCAAACCAATCTCAATCCAGTCCTTCTGATCACTTCCCACCCTCATATTTAAACAGATCCCAGCAGGACTTGGCACCAAGCCCTAGAAATCAGCCCAGCACCAAAGAGGACGCTTCCTGGAGGAGACATATGAGCCCAGAGATAGGAATGGAGATGGACCCTCTGGTAGAGCTCTCACCCTCCTCAGTGCCAGATGGAGGGGACCAGGCCACGGGGCAGTCCTTCTCTGTCCAGGACCTCATTGGGATTCCAGAGGTTGATGGGCACCACAGCCTCTCGGCCAGCAGCAGCCAGGACTCTTTGACTGCAGAGAGTGAAATGGGAGGAAGTGGCTGGGCCGAGGCTGATCTCTTCATCGCAGATGGAGACCTGGAGAACTCAGTTCAGACTCGGCCCCCAGGCTTTGGCTTCCTGGCACAGCCTGCTGCAAATTCCAATTTCTCCTCTGAACTTTTGAGGACAGGGACAGCAACGAGGGATGTCCTCGGACTGGCGCCCAAATTGGGTGGTACAAAGCCTTTCATTATGCCACACGTTCGGCTAAAACAATAAGTCATTGACATGAGCTCTTATTAGACTTGATGTTCTTGAAGGACATGAAGCTTGCTTGAAAGCTTTGTATTATTTTTAAGTATTTTATTTTCAAACCTGGAAATGGGAGGTTGGAAAGGCAAGAATGGTTTTTCGGTTTTATTTTTAATATTTGTTTTAATATTGGTTTTGATTTTATATATTGTTCTTAAGTACTGATTTATTTAAGAAGAAAAAAATTCATACAGTGAACCATACAAGAGGATTTTTCATTGCATGCAATGTGCTTTTTTTAAAGCACTGTATTACTGGGATAGCGAAATCCGCAATATAATGAAAAGGCGCTTTCTCACATATTACTCATTTGCGTAGTTCAGATCAGAGTGAAATTGACACGTTTCATTAATTTCCTTTTGGGTCATGTTCCTTTTCACATGTCACAACAAAAAAAAACTTGCATGTGGAGACAAGTAAGATTGGAAAATTACTTTATAGGTAAAACTTTCACTGATTGGCTGTTTCATGTAAATGGGTAAAAGCAAGCTTTAATTGTGTTCTCACGTCAATCGAACTGCACCAGGATTCACTCACTTGGACTCAGACTAGCCATTATGGTCCACACCTAAGTGCGATTGTTGTGTTCACACTTGCCTAAACAAACCGCATAGGTAAAAGTGCCATAACTTAAAAGTAATTGCATGCTTAAGTTGCACATCAGGACCACAGGAACTGATGTTAAACTGTAAAGGAAGGTTTAAGAACAAGTTGGCTTGACATTGTCATTTTATCATTTTAGATGGTAATGGTTTTTAAAGATACAGAATGACCTGAATGAAGACAAAAGGGAGAGTAGGGGCAGCTCTAGAGGAAGTGTCAGGGAGCCGTCAGGGCTATGATTCATGAACAGTTTACACAAGCCATATGAGATTTGAGGATTTTTTTTTTATGTTTACGTGTCATCATCCAGCTATCCATTTTCTGTACCACTTATCCATTAGGGTCAAAGAAAAGTTGGAGCTAATCTAAGCTGACTTCGGGTGAGAGGTAGAGTACATCCTGGGCAGGTCATTAATCTATCACAGGGCTAACAGAGAGAGACCGAGCCATTTATGATCACATTCACACATATGGGCAATTTATAGTAGCCAGCTGACCTAATCTGCATGTCTTTGGGCTGTGGGAGGAAACCGGAGAACCCGGAGGAAACCTATGCAGGCAATTGGAGAACATGCAAACTCCACACAGAAAGGCCCTGGTCGGCCAGCAGGTACGAACCCAGAACTTTCTTGCTGCGAGGTGACAATGCTAACTTCGCACCATCTTGCTGCCCCAACATGTGATAAAAAGCCAATAAATAGACACGTGACATCCTCAGATCCAGCAGAAGGAATGAGGACTCATCGCTGAGAGGTTTCTTAGTAAGAGGCAAGTTGTGCGTTTGTCTGAATATAGCAGAAAGCCAAGACTCTACAGTTTTGGGGTTACTTTGTGGTTAAATCATAAAATCTCACAAAGACCTAAACTAGAGAAAATGACAAACCTGCCAAGCTTCACCTAAAACAGCACAGTGAAGCCACACCAAAAAATAAACGCCTGCTGTCAGTGAAAAATAATAACAAAATAAATACTTCAAGGAAAGTAGAATGTAGTAGTTGTTGGCTGTTGACATTTTTTTAATGGTACATTCCTGGGTGCATCTTGCATGAACAAATCTGTAGCAGATTTTGCAGAGAATGCAGGATAATCAGAGAAAAGGTAATAAACTCGAGATCTAATGAGCTTTCATAGCAGTGTTGATTAATAAAGGAATAAAATCTCTTTTTAAATGTACATTAATCCATTTTAAACAAATGATACTGTTTTGTGCCTCAGTAGTATTTATTCATATTTATTACTATTTATTGTTTATTACTTATGTGGCCGCGTTTTCTAATATTTGAATGAAACACACACATATCCTCAATAAGACCATGATGTTAGTGGCTTGGTTCCGCCTCTTTGCCCCTATGAAAATAAATCTTAGAACCTCAACGAGTTTGTTGTAAAATTACAGAAATGGCAGTAAAACTGTTAAATAGAAACGGCTACAACAAATTCCAACTGTTATTTGTTATAGTCTAAGACGAACAGACACTGTTACTCATCCTATATCATATAGTATGCTAGATTTATAGATACTATATCTTGGTTTTGTCAAGCCAACTTTTTTCTCAAAAAAATGTTTTCACATCTTTGAAATGTTACATTACATCGTGAAGTCTTTCCTTTTTTTTTTAGATGTAAGTCATATTAAAGGTCACCTTTGCTGTTGAACACTGTACAGTTTTGATTAAAAAAAATTAAATATTGAGTAGAGCATACAATTCTCCTAGTTTACTGTCTCCTGCTCTGTTCTCATGTGCAAAAAAAATTGAATCATTTCCAAGGGAGTGCTGCAGCTTATCTTGTGTATCATTAAAGATTTGCTAATGCTGACTATTTACCATGCTAACCATGTTTATTTGGGGTTAGCCTTGATAGCACTATTGCATTCTATATTATTTCGAGGAGCTACGTATTATTATATATGTATAAAAATGGAGTATTGTTGCTAAAAAATCTTTTACTCAATACCTCTGGCTGCCTGAGATACCTATGTACATCGTTAGTAGAGACACCATTTTGGGGACCGCTAAATTCAACACTGCTGTTAGCAATGCTGTTAGCTACCACTCGTAAATATTTTGATGCTGAACAGATATAAATACACCTGAAAATAACTACTCTTTAGCAAATCATTTCATCATAGAGTTATAGTTGTACAAATAAATTCATATCCAACTGTGGTGGAGTTTCTCTCAGGACAGCCTTCTATATTGCTAGCTACTTTTTGTGGAACTGTTGATCATCTGTTAGCATGTTCAGCTAATGTAAACTAAGTGTTTTTTTGAATAACTCTGAACTGCAGGCTGAAAAGTAACTCAGTCATTAAGGGTAATGAAATGGCGTTTTCAAACATGCAGCTGTTAGTGATTAGCAGGATAGCTTGCAAGCTAGCAGGAGGAAGTAAGGTGTATAGAGGAGTAAATCCAGATAAGTGAATACAAAAGTCTGTCAAGTCCTGTGTATTTGAAAATAAATGTTTGCTGCTCAAGAGCATATTTCAGTTTCCTAGCAAAGTTAATGCTAGTCATTTCTAATAATAATAGCGAATACACTAATATGCCATGTGTTTATAACTATATAATAATAATAAAAATCTTTTCCAGGCTAATATAGCTAAACTCCGCTTGCCATATGTCTTGTTTGTCTACATGCAGCAACTGATTCAGAGTATACCAGAGTATATTCAGAGTTACCTTTATTTCCAGAAGTAAAACTAAAATGGGAACAGAAAATCTGACAACAGCAACAAAAAAATGAGTGTTCAATGTTTTTTTTTTATTATTGTTTATCCATGCTATATGAGCTTATGGGGAAACATATATCCATATGTTAAAGTACATGAGTGCGAGTGCAAAGTAGTTAGCGCGTGCCTTCTCAAAGTGCTAAGGGAGTCTCAGTAAAGTGCGCTAGCTAGGGTAGCATCATGCATGCAGCCAGAAAAGACACTAAGTTATAAAGCTACGTCACGTTACATCAGCTCAACACGAACCAACGTAAAAGAAAATCCTTTACTACAACAAGCAGAAAAGCTTGATTGCGCTTACACGCCAGATCACATTAGCCACATTAGCTACAAGGCTGGTCAGGACTGGGAAAGGTTCTCAGACTATTGCACATTAAGCATTTCCTCTCTTTAATCTAATCTAAAATAAGGTGCTGATAAATATCCACAGAATATCAACTGACAGTTCAGACTAGAAACATGAAACCATAAATACAATGGTACAATATATTAATTAACATCATTGTCAGAGCGGTTGTGGGTTTTTTCCTTCGCCTACTCTTGCGATGCATTGTGATAATTTGCCAGGCTTTGACTATTATGCTAAGGAGTGGATGGATGATGTGGATTCTGCTGTGGCTGACTCGAGAGGTTGCAGCCCTGCACAATATTCATTTGCTCTTCTGGGCCTTCTGGGCAGACTTGGTGATCTTGCCTGAAGTGGGCGTCTTCTTCTCTACGCCCTTAATGACGCCCACTGCCACCGTCTGACGCATGTCACGTACAGCAAAGCGCCCTGAGAGAGAAACCAACCAACAATGTTATTATTCACACTCGGGGATCACGTCGATAAAACAAAAAGATCATCTGAAATAGAGAGTCCTTACCAAGAGGAGGGTACTCGGAGAAGCTCTCCACACACATAGGCTTGCCTGGTATCATGTCCACAATGGCAGCATCACCAGACTTGAGCGATTTGGGGTTGTCCTCTAGCTTCTTCCCCGAACGACGGTCAATCTTCTCCTTCAGCTCGGCAAACTTGCAGGCGATGTGGGCGGTGTGGCAGTCCAACACTGGAGCATAGCCAGCGCTGATCTGACCTGGGTGGTTCAGGATGATGACCTTCATGTAGATGAAAAACAGGAGATAAATCTTATGGACCCAAGAGGCGATGGTTCTCTTCCAAGAATAGCAACCTTGTCTTTCTCACTAGCTAATACTGTTGGTTTGCCCAGTTTTCAGTCCTCATGATGACAACGTGAAAGCATTACCAGCTATGAAAAATCAGTATGAAAGCTTGCAAGCAAGCATGCAAGCTATGATTCAGCTTGTTCAAGTTCGCATTCATTCGTCTGCTCACCTGTGCAGTGAAGGTAGCAGCTTCCTGTGGAGGGTCATTCTTGCTATCTCCAGCAACATTCCCACGACGGATATCCTTAACAGAGACGTTTTTCACATTAAATCCCACGTTATCACCAGGCAATGCCTCAGACAAGGCCTCGTGATGCATTTCTACAGATTTAACCTCAGTGGTCACATTCACAGGGGCAAACGTCACAACCATGCCAGGTTTCAGGATGCCAGTCTCAACGCGACCAACCGGGACTGTACCAATACCTGCGAAAGAGGACAAAGCATAGCCCGGCTGAGTGCTATCTCTGAATTCAGTTTTTTTGATATCATCCTTGACTGCAGCATCGCAAACTTTGATAACATTTGCAGTGAGCAGCTGCTATGATTTTCGCACTCATGACTCAACCTGTCAGCTTTGGAAAAATCCTCCTGTCTGGGCTGACAAATGTGTTTCCTCACCTCCAATCTTGTAAACATCCTGGAGTGGGAGGCGCAGTGGTTTGTCGGTTGGCCGGCTTGGAGGCTGAATGGCATCCAAAGCCTCTAAAAGAGTCGTTCCTGAGATGCTCCCTTCCTTGCGGTTGATCTTCCAGCCCTTAAACCAGTTCATCTGTGAAAAGAAAACACACAGATTTCAGCCATTTAGACTCTATGATGTAACCGAGACATTCTATACCATAGTAAATGTGTCATCATGGTACATCTTCGATATCTGTATGTACTGCTTTGATCAATAACATGCAATTATTCATGCTTAGCATTTTACTAACATTTGGGCTAGCCTCCAGCATGTTATCTCCGTTCCAGCCAGAGATTGGCACAAAGGCCACTGTTTCAGGGTTGTAGCCAATCTTCTTGATGTAGGTGCTGACTTCCTTCACAATCTCCTCGTAGCGCTTCTGGCTGTAATTAGGTTCTGTGGAGTCCATCTTGTTGACACCCACAATCAGCTGCTTCACACCGAGCGTGTATGCCAGCAGGGCATGCTCTCGGGTCTGACCGTTTTTCGAGATGCCGGCCTCAAACTCGCCCACGCCTGCTGCCACAATTAGCACGGCACAGTCTGCCTGTGCTCACAGACAGAATAGGAGAAGTCATTCGATAATCTGCTAAATGTAATCTTTGATATGCTTACCAAGGAATTTTACTACAAAATTCACATGCGTGAAATTACACATGCAACAGTGCTTAAGATATTCTAAAATTTGGGCATCAAACTCCGATTTCAAGAAACAGACCTGGGAGGTACCAGTGATCATATTCTTAATAAAGTCTCTGTGTCCAGGGGCATCAATGATGGTGACATAGTATTTGCTGGTCTCAAACTTCCAGAGGGAGATATCAATTGTGATGCCTCGCTCCCGCTCAGCCTTCAGCTTATCCAGAACCCATGCATATTTAAAAGAACCTTTACCCATCTGAAAAAAAGTTAGAAGTCAAAAGCCGCTAAAGTTCATACAAGAATGTTTAGCCAAGAAGAATTAGATCATATTAATATAGATACTAAACTGCTGTGGAGACTATTTGCAAGCTTTCTGTAATATTTTTTAAGTGAATGAAATCCCTATAAATGTAACACTTCAACATGAAATAAATTAACTGAGTGTTTCACCTCAGCTGCCTCCTTCTCAAACTTTTCAATGGTCCTCTTGTCTATGCCACCACACTTGTAGATGAGGTGCCCAGTGGTGGTGGACTTCCCAGAGTCCACATGGCCAATGACAACTATATTGATGTGCAGCTTTTCCTTTCCCATAGCTTTGGGTTTGTAGGATTACTTTAGGGTAATAGAGGCTAGAGTAAGACACAAACTGAACAATTAATTCTTCACAAAGGATAATTTATTCATAATGTGATGATTGCCCAATAAAGTGGAACAAGGAGTTGTTACCGTCCAAGACATGACATAAAGAAACCAGTGGCTAAGGTTGTCAAGCTGGTAAACCATTTGCTAGCTTGTCAAAATTTTCCAGCTTCTTTATTACATGACTAAACTGATCAATAAATCTTGGAGATATTCTAATTCCCCTGCTGTTATGCTATTTTGATCAAAATAAACTTGTTTGCAATATAGAAATAGTATAGTATAAATACAGTCTACCAACTTCACCAGCTCTACGTGTGTTTTGTCCACAGGTAGCTGGTCAGATTAAACTGGATTTTTTTTTCCCAACAGGAATGTGAAAGCACAACATAAACTGTCCACTGACATCATGGAAATGACGTTTTGTATGACTTGGTACGTCTGTTATGAGGATACTGGTAACAAATCTTACAGGTATTCATACATTTCTCTTTGACATCAGCATTATATGTATATCAAAAACAGAAAAAGTGGTATTCCCTAATTCTGGGACCTACATAATAGCAGCAAAATTATAATATCTAGCGAACTGGGACTTTTTTGAACCTCCGTAATTGGCAAGCTTAAAATCTGTCTGGTGTTGCTAGTTATGTAACAGCACACATGGGTCCTGTGAAATATAAAAAAAATTAATCAGCAAGTTTAGTTGATGGTCATATATCTGGTTTAATAAAAAGCACTTTGGGCTTATTACCAGTTAATAATATCAATTTGAGTAAGCACCAAATAAAGCCTTTAACATGCTCCTCACTATACAAAGTAGTACAGTATAGTATCTTCAAAGTGGAACAAGCTTCAAATGAGTTTTAAAAGGTTTATTTCGTGGTGAAGAAGAAGAAGAAGAAGTGTAGGCCTATACAGCTCAAAACATGTAGATTCACCACCCCATTTGGTTTGGCTTGTGGCATTTCCCTGAGGAATTATCCACAAATTTGGGCCTTTTCGAGCTATATTTTGATATATTTGAATTTAGCACTGTATATGCTCATAAACAGTCGTCACTGGGCCTTGAAAAAAGCCATAATAAAGGCTGAAAATCAGCCGGCCATGTTTTCCTCAGCCGTTGCGTTGTCTAGGTAACGAGCGCGCGAGCCACCTATGCGGCAAATTCTAATCCGAATCAAATCAAACGGGCACGCGCTTCATGGCTATTTTATACACCGAAATGTTTCGACGTCGCGCGCCGTGCTCCAGATCACCCGTTAAAAGGAGCCTGTCTAACGGCAAATACATGTTAACGTTAACAGTAATGTATAAACATGTCACAAGACGGCGAGCATGCAAACGGCACTGCGCCGCGCGCACCAATACAGCCGCAGCATGGCGCGCGAAGACGATAACATTTTAAGGTCGTGTTAAAAAAAAAAAAAAAAAAAAAAAAGAGAGCGCTTCGTTTATTTCCGCCCTAGAAATAAAGCCATTGAAGCCCCACCTCACATGCTGCGTTCACAATTTCTCACACACACGCAATAAAATAGCCTACAGAGCTGTTTATACCAGAGAGACGTGCAACAAAGACGCATAGAAATGTATATATATAACAAAATATGCTGTATTTATGTAATATCCGACCTTGAGGGCGATGCTGGAAGCCTGACGCAGTAGCAGCGCGGATATAGTGATGGTCGGTTCCCTCAGATACTGTACGGAGGCTTGGATACCGACAATGACGTCTGCGAGAAGAAGCAAGCCGTAATATCTGAGTCCTCCAGCAGATGGCGCACTCAAACAAGGAGAAATGGCAGATTAGGCACAGATAAACATGGCTAACCTGTGTACTTGTTAAGAGCAAGAAAAGCACACAAAACAGAATAAAGAAAATGTATTTAACACTTAAATATCACTAGGTTTGGCATCAAACATGCCTGTGTCTCATAGCAAATTAATAATGGCCCAAGGGTAACTCACACTAATCATCTAACTCATACACTCTCAAAAAAAAGGTACCAAACTGTACTTTTTCTTGTCACTGGAGTGGTAGCATGACGGATATGTAATATGTGACGGATATGTGATATGAAATATGTGACGGATATTTTAAGTGTATCTATTAGCAGAAAGGGAGTATATATACCATTATATACTTATGAAATTCATACGTATGTTTTCATCCATCCATTCTCTATACCGCTTTATCTGTCTGGGTCGCGGGGAAGCTGGAGCCAATCCTAGCATCTTCGGGCAAGAGGCGGGAAACACCCTGGGCAGGTCGCCGGTCCACCACAGGGCCAACACAGCCAAACAGCCACACATGCTCGCATTCACACCCACGCATGCACAGGGAGAACATGCAAACTCCGCACAGAAAGGCAGAGGTGACCCGGGGATCGAACCCAGGACCTTCTTGCTGTGAGGCGACAGTGCTAACCACCTCACCACCGTGTTGTTTTCATTAGTTTATAATTACCTGTAACTACAAAATGTTGTGTTTTCATAAGCGTAGAATGAGCCCTTTATATCTACATTGGGAGCGGGTCCACCTCTAGGGAGCCGCCATGTTGTGCCGCTACAGTAGCCCAGAATGGACAAACCTCTAGAGAGCACCTTCCTCGTTTCTCATTTTTACAAGTGGCAGTGTGAATCTGGAAGGAAGCACCAGAAGGATGAAAAAAAGAAGAAAGTATGACAAGGAAGAAGAAATAAGAAGAATCAGTGTTTGCTGGTGTTGGCTAACAAGTTTACGAATCCAATTTTTGAAAAATGGAGGATCATACTTATTATTTAGCAAAGAAAAAGCGAGTGTGAATATAAGTACTTGTAAGTATGCCATGGGCACCTAACGGTCACTGTAGGTTCTAATACACACTTGGAAAGGAAGGGGTAAGGGTGGGGCACTCAGGTGGTTGAATCCTACATAGTGGCCCTTTAAGGAGCTTTTTAAAGCTTTATTCTTAAAGCTAATTAAACATACACCACATGCGCATTCACAGGTAAAAATGTACAAACTAATGGTAACATTTGATGGTACCACAACAGCAACAAGCAAATGTTATTTATTTCTGAGTGTATATAGTCTTGGAATGAGTGGCATGCCTATAAATCAGAATCTTTATTTATCTAATTATTTATCTATATATCTAAGCCTATATTGAAATTCCACAAAAATACAACAAGTATTTGCTGCATTTTGAGCTTTTTGTTGACAGCATGGTTATGCCGCAGTTAGCACTGTCACTTCATAGCAAGAAGGTTCAAACCTGTCGGCCTTTCGGTGTGTAGTTTGCATGTTCTCACTGTGACTGCGTGGGTTTCCTCTGGGAGCTCTGGTTTCCTCCCATAGCCCAAAAACATGCAGATTAGGTCAATTGGCTACTCAGTTGTGAATGTGAGTGTGAATGGTTGTTTGTCTCTCTGTTAGCTATGTGATAGATTGGTGACCTGTTCAGTGTGTACCCCGCCTCAAAGTCAGCTGGGATTGAATCCAGCTTCCCCATGACCATTAATAGATAAATAGTATAGATAATGGACAGATGGATGGAAACATTATAGGCTATAACTTTAAGGTAACTCCTGAACATTTTGACTTATTTTTTGTATAATGCAGTTCTTGCATAAATCCTATGTTCTTTCTTTGTTAATAAAGTAATATGGTAAATTACGTAGGCTAGATAAAATATTGTAGCCAAAACTGAATTTATATAGCCAATTCTTTAATTTCTTTTTTTCACTCATACAGTCATGTATGAATGGTCATTCATACAGGAATGTAAATGAAAAATGGCTTGATGTTCCATATAATACCTGAATCTGCCATACACATGAGCTTGTGTTTAAAAAGCACTGTTTATAATGTTTGTAATTAAGTTTTTTTCATCACTAAGAAGCTGCTATATATAATTCTCCCAGCAGAGGGAGCAATTTAGTTACGTCTAAAGACACACACACACACAGTTGTACTCCTATCTTTGTGTGGACATTCATTACCATAATACATTTCAGAGCCCCTTACCCTAACCTTAACCATCACAACTAAATGCCTAACCTAACCCTTACTCTAACCCTAACCTAAACTTAATTCTACCTTAAACCCTAAAATCAAGGCTTAACCCTCAAACAGCCCTTTGAAAAGTGAGGACCAGCCAAAATGTCCTCACTTTCCAAAAATGTCCTCACTCTATGTGTTAAATATGTTTTTTGGTCCTCATTATGTAGTAAGTGCAAGCACACATATATTTATGGTTTGTTGGTATATTTTATTGCTTTATTATGAGAACTTTATACAGCTAAGTATGAATCTTTTAGGGATAGGGATATTTGTTTCAATCATTTCCTTCTATCAACACATTATCTCTAAGAAGCTGTATCTATGTCATAAAGCAGGCTGAGGATTTAAATGGGACTTAGTCCTATGTTATTTCTGTTAGGGACTGATTAAGCAATACATATTTAATGGCAATTAACACATTATTTTTGATCTCTTTTTTAATCTATAAGAATGTGCTATTTCTGTGTCTTTCAGCTGTTGGCACCAGAATTTCTCTTCATGTGTACTCAAATACATTAGAATGTTCCTATAAGCTTTCTATCTAATGGCTTTATATGTTATATTGTTTGATGTCAGAATTTTCCCCCAGAATTTTCTACTATTAAATCGGTTTTATGAATCTGGACCCAGTGTGCAGCCTTAGCTATTTGAGGCAGAGGACAGTTTGAAAACAGACAACCCAATATAAATTCATGGTAAGAAATCTGTCAGGAAATACAGAGAAAACCATTTGGATGAAACCAGAGAACCCAGAGGAAACTCACAAACATAGGGAAAACATCTGAATGTCCACACAGACAGTAACCGAAGTTGAAGATCAAACCCAGTACCTTTGAGCTGTGAGATGGCAATGCTACCCACTGCACCACCATGCCATGGTAGCTCAGTGATCCTGTGTGAATGCTTATACCGCTTATAGTTACAAATGGCCCTGCTTACTCTCTATGGGATTTGCAGGACCTTTGCTAAAGGTCTTTGGAGAGACTCAAGTGGTTTGAGATGATAAACAGAAACACAGCTGCTTTCCACTGCATCAGCCAGCTCCACACACAAACACAGACACTCCAAGATGGAAAAGTATCACTTGTTCAAGGCTTGGTGTGCTTCCCAGCTTTAAAAGTAGCTGGAAACCCAGAGATTAGAGCCAGTAGAAAGAAACTGAAATCACACCAAGTATGTATTAATAAATATTGTGCATTCAAATCAAAGTTCATTAACATTAGTGTGTATAATTCAGGTGTATAACTATCCAAATCAGTTCTTAAGTAATTACAGATTATTAAATCGTTCAATTTTTAAATATCCAAAACAGTATTAAAAGAAATGAGGAAATGTCATTCTGCTTTACAATTGACATGACTTTGTGTCTACAAATTGCCTTTGTCACTGTGTACAGTATTTTGCAGGACCATATTTAATGACAACTTTTCCGATGAGGCTTAAATTAGTCATGTCGTGGGAGTATCTTTGTTGTCCATGCTTCGTGTTATGCTAAAGAAGGCCTCAGTGATTAAATCTGCAGCACTCGTGGCCCGGAGCGTGTGGGAAATGGGTGAATATTGGGAGATAAAATAGATCACCATCTGTGCGAGAACATAGTGCCAAGAAACTTATCAGACTGCTCTAAGAAGGTTTTGGACTAGGTCCCAAACCACATAATGCCATACTGCATGTTTAAAATTGCATGCAAACTATTTTTACATAATATTTTGTACAGTACTAGCTGTTGTCTCAACACTTCCATCTGTCAAGAGTCTGGTAGTGATGTGTGCTTATTTGCTAATATTAAGTTTATCCTAAATGGTTCTATGTTTGGAGAAAGGAGTGGGTCCAAGCTGAAGCTTGGACATTTTTAAGAGGTGTTACCTTGTAGGTAGGAACCATCATTGTAATCTTACATAATAGCTATTTATATTTGTAATATATGTATACTTTTCTTCTTCCATGATTTTTAGAAATGAGGATGATGCAACTTCCTGTGGAACATATGACTTCCATATGAAAATTCCAAATGTTTAACAGGTAACAGTGTTGTGGAATTGAAATGTAGGCCTATGTTTTTCATAACCTATAACAGAGGATCCATGGACAAGATAGTAAACAGATTCACACCCTGGGTTAGATTGTAAATTCCAATACCTAAGCAAGTTGTCAATTTAAAGGTGTTTCATGCCTCATTTTTTTTTCACATATTTCACAATAAAAAAAATTATAACCTTGATAGGTCTTTGTTTTAATATTCAATTCTCATCAACCCTTTCCACTTTCTTCTTTCCTAAGTCTTCTTTTTTCTCATTTTCATGGATGTCATTTAAACATTTCCTTCAGAAGCTAGATGCTTGTTGGCTTAACCAAAGGCCTTATCAAAGTGCTCCATAGTAACCGCATTTACGAGAACTTGAGATTTATGAGGGTGTGTTTATTGCAGAAGCTTTCCAGTCAAACCCAGAACTTTAGGACTGTGTGCATAGAAACAGCAGTACATACCGTATATAACCACTCCCCTGGACATTACTGCTTTCTCATGCTTTAATGTAAACGAGTGATTTGTGAGAAAGAAACACATATCAGCATCAAGAATCCGAATTTTCCAAATTTATCCTTCTCACAAACTCGCTCTCTTTTTCTTTCCCTCTCTTTCCTTCAGTGCCACTTTGATTGGGTGATATTTTTATAAATCTAGGTCCGGAGGCCACCTGGGGAAAACAGCACCAAATTCAGGCCAAGTACAAAGGATGTCAGTAATATATTACCAACCCATAGCTCCCCACCTGTGAATAACTAGAAGCAAGGCATTATTCTATAAAAAAGAAAGAAAAATAAGAAAGAAAGAAATAGTACACTGGAAGCAAATCCTGTCAACTTGGATATCAGTACAGCTTTACAGGCATAAAGTTGGTTTCTTCTTAAAAGATACGGTAAGAGACACATTTGCTTGTTTTTGTCTCTCTAATGTACTTTGATTTTTTGGCATGGGTCTATTTTTAACATGGAATGTGTCTTGAGCTTATGTAACCAAAATAACTTATTGTTTTAAAGACATGCTTCCAAAAAAAACCAAAAAAACAGTTTGGCTGTCACAGTTATAGTCCAGCAAACTAAATTACAAGATCCTAGATTGGTAAAAATGCAAAAATTGTGATAGTCACTACTTGTTTCTGATCTTAGATCAGTTTTGTGATGTGTGAGGTTAAATTTTAGGCTGAAGGAACTGAATTAGGATATAAAGTCTGTATGTGGAGCAGATTACTTATAGCATTTTCATCTATGCGTATGAACAGTCATGATTCAGTGATGAAGTAAACTCTTCCCAGTGGGTCAACCGTTCACCTATTTAATAGCCTAAAATGGAACTAAATTTTAAAAGTTGGTTTTACATCACCACACAGTATTGCTCACTCAGGCTCTGTGTGTTTAAACCAAAGCTGTGGTAGCTCAGGTCTGTTTCTGAAGAGTGCTGATTGACAGAGGATCAGTAGAGATAATCTACTCTCAATATGTAGCGGCTGTAAAATGCCATCTGTTAGAGGATTCACTCTCTCACACTCTCCATCAGACATACTTAAGGTTCACTGCAAGCCATGAGCCACAATAATATATAGTTCAGCTACACCAAGATATATCACCAGTTTATCATATTTCTGGGATAAAATTACTGTCCAACATTTGCTTTCATAGTTTTGCCCTAGAGCTACTAAGAAGTCTTTCTCACACCAAATATTTTCCTTAAATATAGGCAGAAATCTTTCTTCAGATTACATTGTTAACCTAGACTGTGTGGCCAGAAGTATGTGGGCATCTGACCATCACACCCATAAGTGGTTCTTCCCCAAACTGTTGGGACAAAGTTGGAAGCACACAATTATATAGAATGTCTTTGTATGCTGAAGCGTTACAATTTCCCTTCACTGGAACTAAGAGGCCCAAACATGTTCCATCATGATAATGCCCTGGTGCACATAAAAACACATTTTCCAAGGCTGGAGTGGAAGAAATGTTCTAGTGAAGCCCTGAATTCAAATCCATTGAACACCTTTGGGATGAACTGGAACATCGATTGTGCACCAGGTCTCCTCATTTGACATAATTGCCTGAACTCAATAATGCTCTTGTGTCTGAATGAGCACAAATCCCTACAGCCATGCTCCAAAATCTAATGGAAAGCCTTCCCAGAAAAGTGGAGGCTATTATAACAGCAAAGGGGGCCCTACTCTGTGATTTGGAATGGCACATATGGATGTGATGGTCAGGTGCCCATATACTTTTGGCTATGTAGTGTACATAATGTTTTTAAACAGAAAGTTGTGTTAAATTTTATGGTCAAGGTGGGACAATTCTGTTGCCAGGTTTTGGGATCATGGTCTATGAGATGAACTGATTGTGCTGAAAAAAGAATTCCAGTTTTATTAAATGGCTACCCCAGAACTGTACAGTGTTTGGCCATATGGTTCATTTTTTTTTATAAATATTATTATATTATATTATCTACTGTATATATTATATTATATTATTATATATGACATATATAATAGTCATAGTAGTTATATATAGTAGTTATATAGTCTCATTTCGTCATAATCCTTATGAGAGAGTCTGAAGAACAGGACATGGGTTTTACTTTAAAGACATGTACAGTAAAGGTCTTGGGTAAAACTGACTTCCATTAATTTTTAGCTACATTAACCTCATCATTCCACTGAAAATCTAAAAAAGGAAATGTCAGAGAGCAGCTAAGGCACACTTCCAAAATCCTCACAACTTAACTTATTAATCCTCTCGTCTCCTCTCGTCAGCCATGACCTGAATGTGTTTCAGAAAGACAAAAGCTCCTCCATGTCAGTTCTGCTTTGGAAGAATGGCTCAAGAGAAGATTGTACTTATTTCACTTGACAGTCCCAATCGCATGAGGTTCTTTTGGGAACCAACATTTCACAAATAACCCATATATAATGGCACAGACTCCTCTAACACTGTACAGTCATTAAAGCGAGTCTGTTTTAATGTCTTGTTTCTCAGAAATAAAGGAAATTTGAAGACTATTTAAAGGCAAACACTTTTAGTGGTTTTATGTCAAAAGCTCCCAAGTATGACCCCTTTAGAAGGCTAGAATTGTAAACCATAGAAAGAACCTCTGAGGAATTTTTCCCCCCTAAAAGTCTAAACTCCATGACATGATGTTAGGGTGTTAACAAACACTGCATGATGTCAGATTGTTTAATTTACAACATGGAAATTGTTAGGAAAGTGCGATTTGTGTGGTTTATGGTTCTATTTCCATAAAAAAATTTCTACATTTTTTGAAACTTTTCCTTGTAAAGCACAACCTTACTTAATGTACCATGAGCTTACGAAAAGACGTTACAGTAATATAAACATACTTATGAATTCCATAAGTATATTATTGAACATATACTTCATTTCTGCTAATAGAGTTATATCTTTATATCTTTTTATATCTACATTTTTTATTTTATTACATTTTATACTTATCTTCTATTTTTATTTTGTATTTTATTTTATTCTTAATGGGTCGGGCACTGCAAATACATTTCACTGCATGTCGTACCATGTATGATTGTGTATGTGACAAATAAAATTTGAATTTAGATACCCTCAAAATCCTACATAGTGGACCTTTAATGAATATGAAGCATGAATGAATGAATGAATGAATGAATGAATGAATTTCTTGCAGGTTGCTCATAGAAACTTTTAAGGGTTTTGAAACAAACTGGATTTCCCTTTTAAGTGCTACATGAAGCTTTGTGCAGTCAAAAAAAAAAGGCACAATCAATTAGATATCAATTTCAGATCTGGCTTTTCCAAACTTCCGGTCACCTGTTGCTTTCAGAAAAATCTTACTACATTCCTCTACTACTAACTGTCTACCAGTAATGTTGGCTGAGCGAGCTAGTAGGCAAATTAGGAATTTTTCCCACGGCTCCCCCCCCCTCTTCTCCGCGCGCCGCCTTCCTACGCGCACACGCTCGCGCGCTCCCGATAAACCCTCTCGATCGGGAGCGCGCACTCGAGGATAAGGTTTGCTTCCCGAGCTGTGTTCACAGAGCGAATCCTGCAGGCAGCGAGGCGCTGAAGGGTGTGACAAGTTTGGTCTGGTCGCTCCAGAATGTGGATAATTCTGTAGTTCCTCGTCTGTTGCTATGCATGGAGTTATGGTGAGTTTGATCCAGTTTTATTGTGATCTTGTCAGAATTAAAAGACAGCTCGGCAGCGGAGTCCCTGTTAACACCGGAGTCACACTAGTGTTCATACAGACGCGAACTGTATCTTTTTAGATCTTTAGACACTTCAGTGAGACACTAAAGCGGGAGAGTTTTGAGGAGTAATGTGGCCAAATGTTACTTTGAGTAAGTTTTGTTGCTTGCACTTGTTTTGACTGATCTAAACCATGCCTAAGTAAAAATAAATAAATATTTACAGACTCATTAACAGCTCAAAATAAATAAAGCAAGTAATCTACTACTAAAGTACTCTAAAGCACTCAGTTACAGTGATTGAAGAACTAATGCATTCAACTGAAATTAATTAATTAATTAATTTTTACTGTTCTGTCATGATATGTCTAAATATTGATGTTTCTTTTCTTTAGGTAACAGCACCATGTGGTAATCTTCAGGTAGAACTAGAAAACCCATCAGTCCTGTTTAAGGCTGTGTGGAACATGCCAGCAATAAAGCACATGAAAACTACAGGCTGATTTTTAGCTCGCATCTTTTATCCGCTTCTATCTGCCTTGGCCAGATTTCACGATTTGATTCACAGATTGAAAATGATCAAAAGTGAACCCAAAAGTGACCGAGTGCTAAGGAGTGCCTCTCCTCACAGAAATGCATACAAATCAGACTTCCACTCCATCAAATGCTCCTTCGAGGGCCCGTCCGTCCTGTACTCCTATGGAGGTAGCGAGGCGCGAGGCAGACCGTCAGGGAACCGGGTGAATGAAATCAAAAACCTCTTTCTTCAAATGGATGCCCAACAGCCACAGGACAGCGCAAACCAGTCCAAGTCTGGAACGGCTAAATTGCAACGAAGCTCCACCTCATACAGGTCTAGCATGGGAAGTGCCTCCAGTATGGAATCGGGCACCTCGGAAGTGGTACGGAAATCTGAGGATATCTCATTTGACAAAGTGGCACTGGCTGAGAAGTTCTCAGAGACCAGAAAGCTCTTTGAAAGTGGACTACCAACAGACAGACGTGCGCCTGGTAGATCTGCCAGCCGATCTTCTGTGCGTAGCGTTTCAGAGGAAGCAAGGTGTGTGAAGAAGCTGACAGAAAAGACAGACCAAATTCAGATAATAGGAGAACAACCAAAGGAAGACAAGGACAGAGGAAGAACTGAGCGTGAGACACTGCCACACAAGCCTGCAGTGATGATGAAGAATGCAGGACCTATATCCAGAAGACTGGAGAGCTTCATGTTAGACAGTGACAGTGAGTCTTTGTCTGGCCCATCTGTCTCAACTTGTTCTCAAAGTCCAAGTAATCATTCCCAACCTCCATCATCCCCAAACAGCGAGCATTCAGATCCACCTTTGTCACCAGATAGTGAAGGTTCTCCCACATCATACTCTCTGTGGCCTGAAAGCCCTTCTGGCCAGGCAGATGCAAGTGTAACTTCACCAAGTGAGTCCCAGTATTCACCTACGCCGGTGAATGGCGTCTGTGCGGATGGAAGCCCTTGCTGGAGTAGCCCTAGCACAACCACCACAATGGAGAGTTCTAATGAAACTTCAGTTTCCATTGTCTCAACAGAACCAACTATTCTTTTTAAGAGTGAGAAGCGTCATCGTTTGTCTCTAAGCAGTGGTTCTGTCAGTCCTTCAGGAGATGGAAATGAATGTTTGGAACAGAATGTCTCCAAAGGGAAGCAACACAAGGGGGAGTTTGGCAGCCCGGGTCTGTCTACGGTGCGAGCTGAGTTAGTGGTGGTCCATAATGAATCATCAGAGGGTGAGAGCAATGAGGAAGATCGCATTGCAGATGATGTTTTTGAGGAAGTCAAGAATGAGCAACCGCCTACAAATCTTCCATCAGAAAAAAAGCTCACAGACAGCAAGGAGGTCCAAATCATATATCATGAAGATAAATCAGGGAGGGACTTTAGGATAGGGGAGGAGAGAAAGAAGGAGAGGATGGACGGAACGATGGTTGTAGAAGACAAGGATCAGGAAATGCAGGAAAAACTGGCTGAGGATAAAAGTTCGCACAAAGGAGAGCAGAAGGAGGAAGAGGAAGATAAGAAGGTGAAAGCAGTAGAAGACCTGGGAGAACATGTACAAGAGGAACTATGTCCACACAGTGAGATGAAAACTGAGCAGAAATTGAGGGAAGAGAAGGAAAGTGCCATGCAGAACGAGCAGGGGGAAAGCGAAGAGAATGTTGATGATAATGATGTGGTAAAAGAGACGTTAGAGGAAGAGGATGACGAAAATGATGTTGAAGAAGTGACTATGGAAGAGAGACAAGAGGAAGTGAACGAGGACTCTGCTGGGAAGAGACCTTTGATATGTGGGATTGAGAATGCTGCTTTTGTGGACGACCGGGAAAGTAAGTTGGACTATCAGCAAAAGGGACGGGACACTGGACCAGACTATGACCAGTTTCAGGAATATGAGGAGCTTCCAGGGCTCTCAGAAGAAGACGACCTCAGTCCAAGGAGGAAGATCAGATTCTCCACTGCTCCTATCAAGGTATGGCTAACTTAACCTTGTATTTTCATGCCTGTAAAAGCATTACTTGGCCTTAATGGTAGGTGATATATTTAGTTTTGTGGAATACCTAAGCTATTTATCCAACCTTGCTTACTAGCATTAACCAAAACTCTGACTTTCCAAAGACCTGCTCTGTCTGTATTGGTCAGTCCCAGCACCTTCTTTTGATGGAAAAAATTTCCTTGTGTGATTTATCTTAGTCTATCCTTCCTCTACATTTTTATACAAGATCTCACATGCTGATAAAGGTGTTTTGAGTACCTACATGTTGTGCAATCATGGCAACCAAAGAGCAGGTTTGCTGTTCTTCATATGTTTTCAATAGCACTGTGTAGGTAAGAAGGTCTGATTCTGGATCAGTAAATGGTGCACTCAACTGAGAGGAAACAATCCACTATTTAAACGAAGGTCCTGTCTGAGCTTGCATTATTTCAGGCATGTCATTTTTTGCCTTTGACAGTTAACATGGAAAGAGAACCATAGAGGGAGAAAGAGAAATAGCCTCAGGTATAGTTAATTTCTATGTACAAAGCTCTTAGCTTGACCTGGAATAAGGATTGGAATTGGAAAGTTTGTCACAGGTTGTAACCAAATGGTCAACAAAGGTTAATTCTATCTATTCAAGAGCTCTGAGGGTGTAGAAAAGTAAGGATCTTAGAGCAGTAATGTTGATCTGTGATGAAGTGAGACCTCACAAAATGTGATTCCATATACTCCTATGTTGATCTATTTGGTGAATAGGCAACTTAAAGCATTTTTTTTTCTTAATCATAAGGCCTATAAGGAAAACAGTTTTCAGATGATTTTAATCTTTGTTACTTTAAATTAACTTTCACTAGTTTAGTATTTTAGAGTTTCAGTATTTTTCACACAAAACAGTTCATGATCTGACCAATTTAATTTTTAAAATTCAGATCATGAGAAGAGCATTGGGTTAAAACAATTGATTACAACCACTAATGAAACAAGTGCGAATATGTCATTTCTTATTATTTCCTGCTAATTTCTTGACTTTTTAAAGCTCACTTATTTCGGTTGTTGATAGAAAAAAACAATGCTTAATCCATCTCGATCTCTCTTGACATAGGAGAGTGATACTGAGAGTGGGTCAGA
>JAQQZU010000010.1:4634184-4652835 GCA_030068025.1 Parauchenoglanis punctatus
GTGATAAATTGTCACATTCATTTCATTATCTTAGGCATAGCAGTGGGTAGCAGTTACAAACAGGCTGATGAATATGGGCTAGTTGAATGAGGACTTATTGTTGAGTCTCTAAAATAGTCATTGAATTAAGTGACTTTTGTAGGTAAAATGAGGTGTTTAACAACCTGTTAAAAATACACCAGAATGCAGGAAATGGCATCTAATTTCTGGGCCCCCCTGCCAGTGCCAGTGGATCCTACTGAATTTCATTCTGGACTTGTGTCCCATTTCAGATCAAAGCCTGCATATGACTAAAGCTCATAACTTGGAATTTCCAAACTATGATTTAGGATTACATAATTCCAAATTCAGACTTCTCACTTCCAAGTGAGGTTGAATGCAGCATTAGATAAAAGCTGTGGAAACTTCAAATCATTCACAGTAGTGCTTTCCCAGGACTTGTGTTGAGAAACCCTGGTCTAAAATACAGTCCAAAGAATTGTGACACTTTACCATCCTACCTCATCTAACACACCTGACTCAATGGCTCCGATAAGTACCACGTTTTGCTGTACCTGCAGAAGGAAAACATTCGTTTCTGTAGCGGTTTTGCCTTCAAGACTCGACTTTGACTGTCTAAACAGTCATATTGCCTCAGGGCTGCTCAGGAATATTTGTAGTTGTTGAAGTATACAGTGTCTTGCTGCACGTCAGTTTCTCTTAAGCAATGTAGCTACAGATTTTGCCTCATGATTAAGTGCTAACTCTCCAGATGTTGACACTCGGTCCTTAAATGATATTAGTTTTCATCGGTTGACTTGTATGTATGTTTTTTGCAAGGTCAAGCACTTGTCCAGATGCAGAAATGGGGACATCCTGGGCAGGGGGGAGATGAGGATTGGTTGGCATCACACAGGAAGTGTATTGTTTATAAGGTCACATGACTCTGCCAGACTACTAGAAAGTGGAATACTTGAAAGGCACAGATCCTGTTTAGGAAAGAAAGACCCCTCTGTGTGTGTGTCCGTGTGTGTGTCCCCGTGTGTGTGTGTGTGAGAGAGTGAGTCTGATAGTCTGATGTCTGTTTTCTATGGTAATGCACATTCACAGTTGTGTGTGCGTGTGTGTGTGTGTGTTAGCCGGTTGTAACTAATGTTAATTTTACATTCAAAAGGTGTTTTAGGAACAAACAAAAAAAAAGAAGTGAATCTTTCTTTAGCAGATAGCACATTTCCATAATATTTTAACTTATTTTTTTCTTGTATAGATTTAGTGTTTTTAAATTTCCTTCAATTATTTGGAGGATTTATTATAGCCGGGATCTTCCCATTTTCCTTGGTTCCTATGACACACACTTCAGTTTCCTCTTCTTGTTCTTTCCAAGGTGTAGTTTGTAAATTAGGATTTTCCTCTGTTGTGTATCAGTGTAAGACAGATTAGATCAGGACTTGGATGTTTGTTGGGCTGCCTGTCTTGAATGACAGAGTGGAAGCTTTTTTTGTCTTGAGCTAAAAACAGGTTTCTCTGATGCCCTCGTAACTATTCTGTATATGTAAACAGTTTTTCTTGCTCATTAGTCTTACAGTACCATTATTTACTGTCCAAGACCAGTTATGTAAAATATTCCCACAAAAAAACCCACCTCACATTTTGTAAGATTACATAAGCAACCACACACACACACACACACAGACACACAGACAGTGTGTGTCAGTTGCTAGAGTGAGAAGTCAAGACGTCTGGCACTAGCAGGTGGGGCTAAATCAGGCTGCTTTCTGTGCTGCTGTGTTGTAGGAGAGATTTCACCCTTGACTAGTTCCACCTCGAGTCTTGCTATGCTTATTAGCGAGCTGAATCTGAAGCCTGAGACATGGCATCTCCTTCCAAAAAAAACACGGTGGAATCCGAACCTAATGTGTGACCTGATTACTGTGCTCACTCCTGTGGTTTCTCACTCTCATCTAGTCGTGCAGTTATAAATCTCATGCTTGCTTGTCTCTAAGAATAAACTGTGCTCTGTGTTTGGGTAAAGAGATGTACAGAGGGAAAGAGAGACTCCTCTGTGCACGACTGCTGAAGAAAAGACATTGTTCAAAGGTGCACGGTTACGCCATGACAACAGGAAGGACTTGAACAAAAAGAGTTACAGAAAATTTTATCCGTAATACAGGAAAAAATGTTGATTGTGACCTTAAATTGTCTGGGTCTAAATGGGGGAAGTGCTGTTCTGAGATTGTAGTGATAGTCCAGCTAGCATAACCGGTATAAATAAAAGAAGGTTACTGTAATCAATATTAACAGCTCAACAGGGCCTAAACTTTACTGTGTGTGTAAATCAAATGTACCTGATCAAAGTTCTGAGACAGTTGTTAAGTGGATTTTTTGAACAGCGGTGATATTATTGACTAAAATGAAAGTCACATCAAAATCGAAGTATTTACAGAGAAAGTACATATTTATCAGAAATTATAGAAATTTCAAAATGTAATGCAATTCCTGATCATGGCTGTGGAGCCACTGTGTTGTTTTGTATGTTTCCCTGTAGGTTTGAAAGTTCAATCTTTCAACCCAGTGTTTATACTTGTGTGTGGATTATGGACAGGATGGCAATAAAAAAGGGCTTAACATAAGTAGACTAAGGAGAAAAAGAAAAGGGAGTGGCCTGATTGTGACTCTGTAGACTGATAGCTGATTTGTAGTCAATGTGTTTCTTTTATTAGTCGCTAGCAAGCCAAATTTTTTTGCTTATACGAGGCACACACCCACACACACACGTGCACACGCATACACTATCTGATATGCTTTAGTCTGCCAAATTAAATATAGCTAGGCATATGTTTAATATAGCCATTCACTCAAGCATGCTACAGTAATATAATAAATTCTGAAGCTAAATTAGGAATTGGTTCTTCTTTTATACTTGCCGTAGGAACTGTCTATATCCGTGGTTCTCAAAGTTGGGTCCTGTGGGTTTGTGATTACAGTGGAGAACTACAACTTACCATTATCATTAAAGTTGTTATATTTCTAAATAATTTCAACTGAAAATTTGAAAAAACAGTTGGTTGGAATACTCCAGTAAAATAGGAAAATATTATACATATTTAAACAAATTTGTATATAGTTTGGTTATAAAATCAATCTTAAAAGTTATCCTAACTGTAAAGAGTCTAGATGAACCATATGTTCATCAGAAATTAATTTGGGCCATGTCATTGTCTACCTTAATCATTAAGGGATTGAAATATAACGGTGTGTGTGTACGTGTACGCTTTCTCTGCAGGTGTTCAGTACATACTCGAATGAGGAGTACGATCGCAGGAATGAAGAGGTTGACCCCGTTTCCGCATCAGCCGAGTACGAGCTGGAGAAGAGGGTGGAGAAAATGGAAGTCTTCCCAGTGGAAATTCAGAAAGGTAACTTATAAATGAAGAAATCACATTGTTACTTGGCGAGTGACAAGCTGTGCTTGGTTTGGTCACTGGGGTATGATTTTAGGTGTCCTGGGAAATCAGTTCTATCAAGTGCAGGGAAATAACTTTGAAATGTTAAAACCTCTTTGAAAAAGTGCTAATAATCTGGAATTCTAGTTATGGACTAGACCACAGGTATTCTTAACCAGCAATAAAAGTTGATTTAAAAGAGCAAAACCTATTTTTATCTCAATCGCTATGGTGACTGAGATTTCACTTCCAGTTATCGTTTTGGGATTGATATTTTCATAATTTTTTAGATTTATGCATATAAGCATTCTTCCATAGGTGCACTGTGTTTTGTTTTCCTGCACTCTAATTTCCATTGTAGATTTGTTATCCTTAGTTTGCTGTAACATATTTCTGCACAGAACTGTATTCTCTTCAATGCACTTGAACTATCAGTGAAAGGTTTTTGCTATTTTCCCATTTAATTCATGAACTTCTTCAGATGTACTCTTGCATTGCATTGGAAAGCAACATTGAAAGATAAGAAAATCTTAATGTGTGCAAAAACATTTGTCTGGTACAGTATATATCCTGTGTGTATTGGTTGGTTGGAACAGGGGATGAAGGTCTGGGGATCAGTATAATAGGAATGGGTGTAGGAGCCGATCAAGGTCTGGAGAAACTCGGCATCTTTGTCAAAACCATCACGGAGAAAGGAGCGGCTCAGCGCGATGGCCGGTAACTAACCCAAATCTTAAGAAATTTCTATTCAACGGTGCTAATAATGTGCTGGGAAAATATCACGAGCCAGTTGCTACTAGCTGCTGATTCTTGTACACTACCCAGCTTTACATTTATTGAGCATTTTTACACTAAATAAATATAATGTGTCTATAATTCTATAATTGTGTCTGTAATTAAAAAAAATAAATGTCTATAAGTCACAAAATAAATATGATGCGTCTATAATTTTTGCATGCTGTGCCTGTGCCAGTATTCGAGTCAACGATCAGATCGTGGAGGTGGATGGGATCAGCCTCGTAGGAGTCACCCAGCTGTTCGCTGCCACTGTACTGAAGAACACCAGAGGACTCGTGAAGTATAAACACACACATAAACATGACTGAGCTCAAAAACGCATTACGAGTCAGTTGTGTAATGTCAAGAAATTCAGGGTGAGCAATCATCAGAATATGAACCAAAGAGCTTCATTATTAAGCAGTGTTTTCTTTGTGTGACTTCTTAACTGTAGTGTCTGGTTTTAGTGGTTCTAGATCGTAGGGCGTGCTTGTGTTTGCTCACCGATAGTGCACACTGAGACTGGATGACCAGTTAATGATTTATTACACTGGTGGCTTATCTGTACCTTATACCTTTACTGCTACCAGTAAAGAGACAGAGAATCAAGAGTATGTCAGGATTTTATAGATAGGTCAGGCAAGATATTAAAAAAATTAATAAAAGAAGAGCATTTCCACATTTTGGTGAGATATATTTATGGAATTTTAAACTTTTTACAGGCAGAAAACTCAACTCTTTAATCTGTGTATTCATTTCAGTTTAGAATTTACATGAGGTAACATCTCTTATGCAGGTTTTTGATTGGCCGAGAAAAGCCAGGGGTTGACAGTGAAGTAGCTCGACTAATCAGTGAAACCCTGGAGCAAGAAAAGAGCCCGCAAAAACGGGCCCAACAAGATGATGACACTGTCGACCAGGAAACAGTGAAGGGAGAAAAAGTCCCCCGACTTGAAGAAGCTCGGCCTGAAGAGCAAACATCTCGCATCCAGCAGGAGCATGATCACATCCATCAAGAAGACCAGCTACTAGCAGAAGAAAAGAACAAGAGTGCCATGGAGGAGGTGAGAGAGAGACAGTAGTGATTGAGAGGGCAAGAGGCATTGCTATAAATCCTGAGGGATTTAAAGTGACTCTGTTTGATTCATTAACTTTTGATCTTTACATCAGTATCTAATTAGCCTGTATTGTTTGCTGCCGTAATGCAGGATGGAGAGACTCAAGCGGAAGAGAATGAGGAGAAAAACGAAGACGCAACCCTTGATTTGGCTCAGGAAGTGTTTGCACACCTGAAGAATCAAGGCATTGTTATTCCCGAGGACACAAATTGCACTGAGCTGGACCAAACATTCGAAGAGGTATGATGGAGGAAGATTGTATAACTGGACGCTGGCTGAGATTAAAGTCTTACCACGTTAAAGGAGGGGTCACTAACATTTAAGTCAAAACAAGCTTTCTTATGAGCTTCAAGATGGCTAGCATCAGCCATAGCATGATACATTGCCATTTCTACAGAGATTTCAATCCTAAACTTAAGCAATAGCCTGATATTTGAACAGAACAATGCATGCTGGAGAAAATATTATCATGGTACACTTCTAAAATTTAAATCATCGTACACTTGTCACAAAAGATGTTAGGCACAGTATGACCATTTGTGCAGAAAATAGCTGAATGAGAAATGACTTCTGATGTGCAATTCCAACTTTGGGCCATGTCTCATACCTAATCTGTTTAATACACAATTTATGCAGTATTTATACATTTTTGCACGATGCTAAACTGGTAGCCACTGACTTCCATTACTTGTTAGCAACATTTATCAGTGAAGTGTTAAGCCTTCAGTGCAAAGCAAAAAGAGCAAACACTTCATACAGGAAACATGTTTTGGCTGAATTAAGCGTATGGGGAAAATTGTATGCATTTTTATTTATTTGAAAAAAGTTTGCCATTTGTACCAAATTTGCCATTAGTACCAAAATGAATATGTCTAAGAATGTAATAACCATAAAGTTAATCTCCATAGATCTCTGTAGAATCTTCCTTGTGCATGACTCCCAATGCGTTATGTACTATGCAATGTAAGCTTTCTCAAACATTCTCTATGCCTAATCTGTCTCTCTTACAGCTCCAAATAAAGCACAACACAACTCTAGTGGAGCTGAAGCAGATGAAGGAAAAGGTAAGCAGAATCTCTGCCATGGCCTCTGTGTTCATCTGCAAAACAGTGTGTCTGTACTGCAAACTGCAAAACAATGTGTCTGTACATGTTTCTGTAGCTGCGCGCGTGTGAAGCCGACCGCTTAGCCTGGGAAGCTCGAGGTATGTCTCTGGAGAAGAGTGTGAATGAGAGCAGAGAGAGAATAGAAAAGCTGGAGAAATACTGGCTCGATGCTCAGGCTCTCTGCAAGACCATCAACCAGCGACTCAGCGAGGCCCAGAGCCACCACGAGTCATTGCAGGTTAAATACGACAAAACCAACACGCTACTACAAGAGTACAAGGACCGGTAAGGCATGAAGCAACACATCCACTTATGTTCCGAAGTGTAAGTAATGGCACCCTGACATTGTGCACTGGACCGTTCCTGTAGTGGTATGAATGTGTAGAATAGTCAAGTCAAAAGATTTTACTTAGAATTTACATGCTAACTAATGCTGTTTGGTGGCTTCTATACTATTTGATATTTGATATAAAATAAAATTCAGAGTCTACTAACACCTGGGTGAAAATAGCATTGGCAACATGATCTAGTGATTTGCACTCTTAAATGCCAAAAAAAAGTGCACATGTGTAATGACCAAAAAGTCTTATTTAGCAACATTAGCTCAAAGATCTATCTAGTTAATTTTGCTAGTAATTAGCTTGGATAATATTGATGAACTTATTATAAGTTCTTATTATAACCATATGAGTTTACAAGCTAGCCATGTTTGCTAACTAGCTAGTTAATGCTAGTCTAATCAACCAAGACCCTCAGACCCAGGTAGCAAATTTACCTTGGCCCAAATCTGTTTCGTTGGTCATCCCTATACACCACTGGGCCAATCTTGGTTTGTTATTGGAGCCAAATTTTAAATGTTGAATAAGTATTGCAAAGTGGTGAGAAAACAGAAAAACAGAAAGTTCAATTAAATGGTTGGACCAGCATTTAAAGGTGACCAAACAGGCACAATTGCACTGGACCGATGTAGGCAAGGTGTATTTAAAGTTGGCGCAACAAACATAATTTTTACAAAACATAATAGTTTAAAGGCACTTGTGTACCATTGGCCAGTCAGATGATATTATTGGGCTATCACTAGAACCTAACTTTGACCCATCAAATTGGTATCTTTAGGCTAAATATTGTATAACATGTAGTCTAGGTTGCTAGCAATCTTTCTATCTTTAGGCTTTTATATAGAATAAATAGTAGCCAGTGTTGCCAATAAGCTAGCTATTAGGCTAACGATAGTGTAATTATACCAATATGAGAGATTTGTTAGCCAGCTATCTAAAATTAAGCGAGTATATTGTGAATGCCAGAAGCCAAGGCCACTAAAAAGAGTTTGTATCAAGCCAAATCTCCTAGATTTTAGATGCAGGGTGAATATTAGCTATGAATAAATTGGGTGCGAGTAGTGTATAGTATAGATTTATACTTTTACTCAACTACAAGTTGCTCATGCCTTATGAATCTAACTAAAATTCTCATGCTAACAATGAATACAAGCTAACATCCACAAGCTAATTAGCATACTATTTTCATAACACTAACTTAGAGTATGAAATTGTTAGCAAAATTACCATGTTTTGATTGAACAATTCCTCTAATTACATAGAATTTATTTTTAAAGTGGCCTTTATTCTCAAGTCGCAGGCTATTTCTTGCATGATAGTGTTATCATAATAGTGCATCAATTATTTAAAGATATTCCTCTGCTTCTATCAGTGAGACTTAAGTGAAACTCTGTTTGCTCGTTTCAGCTTGCTAGCCTTTTCGATCTGAAGAGGCCTTTGGGTAACTTCTAAAATGTAAAAGAGCAGAAACGGCCTTGAATAATTGATGAATTTGAGTGCCAGCGAGTTTAATTGTGCTCCATTTGCAGGGAGGCTGAGTTTATGAAGAGAGAGGAGGATTTGAAGAGACGTCTAGAGGACAGAGAGAGGGATTATAAGAAGACTCTGAGAAAGCTTCATGCACAGGTAAATCTGACATTTTGAACTAAGTGTACTAAAGCATGGGTATAATGTTGACCGAGAGAGCCGGAATTTCGGGCATACAAATTTGGAACTAGTACTGCTAGATGTGTTGGTGGTGAAGGCATCCCGTTGGCCCTGTTCGCTTGGAGTTCTCATTGTTATCTTATTAATTTCAAGTGATAGGGAAAAAGAGTTGGCTGGTGAAGGAGTGACTGTTTGTAGAGGTAATAATGAATGTGATAAGAACATGTTCTCGTAAACGTATATTAAATGTAACTGTAAATGGACAAAATGCTTGATGTTTGTTAATAAATAAATTGATTTGATATTTTTGCTTGTATTTTATCTCTGTATTGGTCCTCAGATTGCTGGTTTGGAAGGTCGAGTGAGTTCGGATCAGCCCGAGGAGTCATGCAGTCCTGCAGTAGAGAGCCAACAGAGCAGCCCCACCTCAGGATCCTCAGATAGGAATGAACAAGCTTCAGACTACCTCATCCACGGTAGTGCAGAATCATTGCCATATCTTATCTTCTTATTTATTAGGCAGTTTTACCCAAAACATTCAATTCAGTTTTATTAGTATAACAACAGACATTGTCACAAAGCAGCTTCACAGAAGTAGAGTGCTATTACAATTAACACATCTTTTATAGGGTCAAAAAAGAGTACAGTTACATAATTCATTATAGTTTAACATCAAGTCTTTTCTGTCTCAGCTGGGTCACTGAGGGAGATTTCAGTGACTCATCCAAAACATCCTTTCCACTTTAAAGTCCCTTGCATCAACAGGATTATAGGCTGTTTTATTGAAGTTTGGTTTTCTCATAAAATGCACAATGAACTCCTTTGCATTACTGAGAACTTAAATTTGCTCTTGCTTTGCACTACAAATAATGACTGATGTAGCACTAATAAGCAGATCATAATTCAACACCTCATTCCTCGGATGCAGACTTGGGGGAGGCGGTACCCCGGACAGATTGTCTAGACTGCAGCGCTTACAGAGCCAAAGCCAGGCTGACCCAAGGAGTCCAGCGCAAAAGGCCATCTCGAAACAAACTCCGGGAGTCTGCGAAGAGCACGCAGTCCTCTATTCAACCACAGGTGACTTCCAGGGTCCCATTTATAACTGGTCATTTCTCGCAGCTTGTATGTGGATTCGGTCACTGTAGTCATGTGTTCACGGTTGGCTAGATTAAAATCAGAATGTTTTTTCTGAACAAATCAGTTTCTAATATGTGCTAAATGCAAATGTTTGCATTTAAGATCACATTTATTTTTCCAAAACTATTATATAGTGTATATAATACCACATTATAGAATGTTATAATATTATAGTATTTTGACTGTTGTCTGGTATGGCAGTATAGTATAGTATAGTATTTTGTCTGTCTTATAATATAGCATTATATTATTTTGACAGTTGTCTGTTATAATATAGTATATTATAGTATGTTATGGTATTATTGACCGTTATCTGTTGTAGTATATTATAATGCAGTATTCTGACTGTAGTATAGCATAGTATAGTGTAGTATTTTGACTGTTGCCTGTTACAGTATAGTAATATAGTATTTTGACTTGCCTTTTCTAGTACAGTATATTACAGTATTTTGGTTGTTGTCTATTATAGTATAGTATTTTGATTGTTGAGTATTCTGGCATATTACAGAATTATAGTATTTTGAATATTTGAATATTTTGAATTAATTGCAGTGATTTATTTCAAATATATCAGACTGTTAAATTTCCTTCTTTATTTCTTTCCATAGCAGAAAGGGGATATAAGCGATAACAATAATGAAACTAACCGGCGATGTTCCTACTTGGAGAGCCTCTCCATACCTGTACCCACTGCACAGCCAGGCTACGAGCAGAGGAGTGAGTCTCAAGGCAGGACGAGGCCTGATGGAGAAAAAGGTGGTGATATGTCCAGCTCTCCCTCTCTTCAGGGCCTTATGCCTCATGGAGAAGGCAGCACAATGTCTAGCCTGTCTCCTCCTAAAGACTCCTCTACACCTCACTCTCCCACGTCCAGCCAGTCGTCCACCGGCCTGCTCCACAACCTCCGTAACAGGAGGTACAAGAAGAAGGAGAGCAGCCAGAGCAGGAAGAACAAAGGTCCAGCATCACCTGCCCATTTCATGATTCATTCATTTTTTTAGACAGTCTTTGAGATGTATATTGTAATATTACAGTGATCTTAGGAAAGCAGGTTAAAAAAAAAAAAAGCTGCTGTTAGAGAAAAACCGGAAAGAACAAACTCCTCTGTTCTGAAGACTTTCTTGTGGTGGAAAACTTACTGCCTGTAACAGCACCTACACTGGAGACTCCTTCCACAGATGTTAAGCAAACAAATCCTTATAGAAAAAGCCACCATGTCAACGATAATTCATTCTTCCATAAATAACACAATTTTCATCCCATTTATAATTAGACTTAAGTTATGCGCAGCATCTGTCACGCAAATCTTTATGAAATAGCTGTTGCTATAGATATGATAACATATTAGAATGATCACATTAATATAAACATGCGATTTGCCTTTCAGCCAGAAATCCTGTTAAAACTGCAGTTAAAGAATATTAATCAACACCTTCTGACCAATCAGAATCGAGAATTCAACAGCGCTTTGTGATAAGCGAAATAGAAATCCCAGGTGAGAGTTAAGGGAACACTGCGTAATCAATAAATATTTTCTCACAGATGAGGAGAGTGACAGCTCAACCACAAGAACATCCAAGAGAAGATTTCCAGATTTTGGGTAACACCCAAAATTTCTTAAACACCGTATATATTTACATATACAGGTATAGTACATGTTCATTTTTTAAATGATTTTTCATAAGAGGTCTGCGAAAATCTGGTGGAAAAGGCCGCAAGCAAGAAAAGGAGGCACAGCGGGGTTCTGTGGGGAGCAGGTAGTTATTGTTGGGGTTTTTTTTCCCCTCAATTAATTAATTCTATTTTGCATTATCTCTCTATCATCTGAATCTTCTTTTGCACTAGTCTTTATAAGGAATATTTAGTGCGTCACTACGTTTGCACTGTTTTCTCATGGCTAAACGCAGGAGCTCCAGGGAGCTGGTTGACGAATCCAGTGGAAACGCCTCTCCCTCCGACTCGGTATCCTCCATCCCATCCTGCATGCCTTTCTCCTGGTTCGGAGACAGGGAGAGATCTAGAGACCGGGAGCGAGAAAAAGAGCAGTCGCTGTCCAGCTGTAGTCTCCCCCACAGTCCTACAGAGGGGCACACGGAGGATAGAGCGGAACGAAGGAACAAGGTGAGAAATCGACAGAACATTAATTTCCTGTGTTTGCAAAACAGAGTAGCTTTTCCAGGTGACTGGCCACAGCTACAAAGATGCACATCCTACACAAGTAGACATAAAAATAAGTGAATGGAGTGACTTGAAAGCCTGAAAATGCACACATGTAGTTTGAACTTCTACAGATGGCTTAAATGCATTTATCCAGCACAGTTAAGAAGTGAGATTAAATATAGAACCACCATTAAAATGATCAACTGAAACACAAAAAGAGGTTCTTTGGAGGGAAAAAAAAAACAAAGGTGCTCAAAAAGACAGCGTTTCCACATCTCCCACATCACACTCTCTTCTCATGCATTTCTTTAAACTGTCGGTTTGCTCATAATTGCTTGGTCTACGATCCTTCACCAGCTAGCTCTCATGTGACATGATGGATTTTTATCCAGTATTCACAGTGAGACAGTCTTTTGATTAATGGCTAAGTTTTCTGTTTGCTAAATATGTTTCTTAAACTCTTCTTCAAAACAGAGCACCTTGTCCTGGCACTCTCGCCTCTCACGCTCTTTAGATTCGGTACAGTATGAAATCGTAAGACCGTAGCACACGAACACATCTCAGTCCCTCTCTTGTTATAGAGGATATTAGTGTGTCATGTGGAGTAGATATAGTTGACTTGACGACAACTAGTTACTGATTTTGGTTCCTAAAGACCCCCTAGTACAAATGTCGTGCATGTGTAGCAGTGTTACCTTTCGGCGTAACAATTGTAGGAATTCAACTTGGTAGATACCTGCTAACATACTAACATAACATGTTTACAGAGCCTCTAAGATGACATAATGGTTATTTTTTTAATAAGGCATTGGCCACAAAGTTATACACCGACACCACTGGTTAATATTGCAATATTGTAAGTCCACAAATAAAATATCATTTAACATGTAAATAAAATAAATAAATAATAAATAAATAAATAAAAAATTTAACATGTGAATTTAGTATAATTAATTCTTGCCACAGCTTATTGAATAAATAAGCACCATGTCACTTTAGTAGCTCTGTATGTCTGTTGTTGTTGTCCATATGTTCATTTATTCTACAATTACCAGACTCTCTGAACAATTAAACTCGTTTTCCCCCGATAGTAGTGAAGCAATGTACATACACTCACTGTCCACTTACTTAGGAACACTCCCTGAAACTGAATGTTGTCCCTGATCTTTTTCTGATTTCAGTGCCCCAGTTTTGCTGAGCCTGTTCCCCACTGTAAGCTCAAGTTCCTGACATGAGTCGAACCATATTGTGCATCCTAAGATGCTTTTCTGCTCATTACAGTTCTAACGAGTGGGTTTTTTTGAGTTACCATAACATTTATATTATGTGTAACTGTCAGCTGAAACCAGGTGTTTCCAACTGCACATCTGCTTCTTACTGGAATTTTATTTATTTATTTATTTTGGGGTCTTTCACATTATTCTGTGTAAGCTCTGGGGACTGTTGTGTGTGTGGAAAAAGTATTCTTATTGAAGTGGCCAGTAAGTGTATAATTTTGTTTTAGCCCAGTGTGATGTGCTTATTTTTAGGACACAATTTACGCATGAAGTGAAATCAAATAATTGTCATGCTAGTAAGCAGGCACTAGGCTTTGCTCTCACAAAAATTCTTGTTACTTTAAAGTGAGGTAAACTTGTTTTTGATTGGTTGACGTGTCTACTTTTCTTATTTTGACTTGGCTGTAATGTAGATCTGGCTGTAAAATTAATCTAAATTCATATTATAACCCTTGATATTGGGTAACAATAAGCAGTTAAGCAGCAATAAGAAGCATGAAGACATGGATTTGGAAAGAAATTAATTATTCATAGCATATTAATACAGGTGGGATTACAAAGTTAGCTTAAGAAAATGTCCGTGAGTTGGCTGTTTCTATTTCGTTAAGTTGCATGTTGGCATTGTTATAAAATTCAAAATTCAACACCCTGAGATTAGAATATTCTTAAATGTGGGGTAAAGAGTGAATCATTCTTTGTTGTTAATCCCAATTTCACCAATAGATTTTTATTCTATTCTATTCTATTCGTGCACGTGTGCGTGCGCGCGTCCTGCAGAGCTTCGATTTGAACACCAGCAGTCCTCGCTCTGCCCTTGCTTCTTTACTGAGTGAACCTCGTACTCGAGGACACTCCCAGAAACTCATCTTCTCCTCATGCGAGGTGAGCGACGTCAGGGATCTTTACAGCGCTATCATGGTCGCTACAGCATTGTCAGTTACAGATAATCTGTCGCAGTCTCTAACTGTATCCCAGATCAGTCTCTCTCAACCCACTCCTTAACAATAGTCTATATGCAGTTTCCTATTGGCTTCGAAAGCAGGCCTTGAGCCAGTCCTTTACGACATGACTAGGTTGAGAGTTAAGGTTATACACTCTCGATTTGTCAAACGTTTGCTGTTTAATGGGAAAGGTCATGTGTTGGACTTGTGTGTGTGTGTGTGGAAGATGTAGGTTTATGTATTGAGGGTCAGTTTATGACAAAGGTATGTCTTGATTTGTGTGTTTATACACAGCTTCCATATTGCATGGGGTAAACCTGGCAAAGGATTTAAATTTAAACACCAGAGCAAGTTTGACTGTGTAACCTATAAACACTGCAGTCTTTATATTCTTAGGATCAGCCTGCTGAAGCCATTCATAGAAGGGCAAGTGTATTCAGTCTCCATGGGCAAATATCACTGGTTATGATATGAAAGTTACTCTTAAACTAAGAATTTGGGGGTTTAGTATATAAAACATTGATTGTGACTAAGTGCTTCAGCCAGGCAGGAAAGTGTAAGGTACGAAAAAAGAGTGTTCAGATTATCTTCCTTATATCACTCTGTTCTCTCGCTCTTGCTCGCGCTTTCCATGGCCTCATTCCTGAATGTGCTCTAGATTCAACTTGTCCCAATAACTTTTTTTTTATTTTTATGGAACTGCAGTAACGTGATTGCAGTATTTAAACCGTTCACAATTAACTGAGCTGGTACAAAACTTTTGTAAGAAAATGTTACATTTAGATTATTGATCTTCTTTCACTCTATACCGTACCGATATTAACGTGCAGACTGTTTGATTGTTGACAGATTTAGTATTCTGACTAAGTATACCTGCATTATATTTAAAATGAATTTCAATTAATAATAACTGTAACTTTATTCCCCAGAAGATATTCGCTTTATATTCAGCCGTGTGTGGTGTCCATGTTGAGGAATATGAGCACATTATTAGAAATGAAAAGCAAATGTTTTCTAAATATATTCAAACATGGATATCATGATGTTCTGAGGTTTGAGAAAGACCACATTTATTAACATACACACGAGTCGCTCCACAGTGGATTTACAGCACTCGTTCCTTTCATCTTTGGTAACTGCCTGATCATGGTTGCCATGGTTAAAATTAGGATGGTAGCTTGTTTATATTTTGAGAAATAGAACCAGCTAAATATGTTAGAAAATATCACAGGCAGATGGGAACAAAAATACTAACTGCACAAGCAGGACTAAAGAGACAAACTGTCCTGCAGAAACCCACAGTTGAAACCAAGTATGAACTTGAGTGATGTAGCTGAGGGTGAGGAACTGTCAGTCAGAATTGATAGTGCTGGCATTTTTACCTCACAGTTTTGCTACAGTGGTTTCCAGTAGTGCAATTAGTTCATATCTAATTTAATTTAAATAATAGTTTTGTTTAGGCCAAGACCGCTTTTGCTATAAATCCAAATACAGATATTTGGTGCAATAGGCTATGTTCACATTGCCAGTGACTGAAATCTGATTTTTTTGCATCAATGTGACATAGATATGTTTTCAGGCTGTGTGGACCCAGAAATCTGATATTTTCAAATCATATTTCACTTCATATGTGGGTTTAGATTGGGTACATGTTCAATTCATGGCCATGTGACATGAATGTGAATGGACAGATTGGAATTCATGTGGCTTTTCGCCTGTACGCATGCACTGAGCACTGTTGTCACCAGCCAACACCGCAAAACAACAATGGAGGAGAGCTACAGCTGTAAGAGCAGTCAGTGGATGGATGAGGAAATTACTAGTTATTTGGGGATATGAATCCGTTCAAGCCAAACTGGAAGGAACCTACGGAAACTGCAACCACAAATGACAAAATGTACAAAAACGTATCAATGTGCACATGCGTGCCATTTCAAAGGGCAGATGTGTTCACAGTACAGTTAGATACAGGTCACTTTTATTTATGAATATGAACTATGAATAAGTGCAAATCCCATCTGGGAAAACAAATCTGAATGAACAAGGAGGCTTGTAATGTAAACGTTACACCCCTATTACATGTAAAGTTGATAATGGCCAAGAATTGAACTTTGAGGTACTCCACAAAATAATGTTTGATGCTAAGAAATGTAATTACACAGTATAACATGGTGTTAATAACCAGTTAAATAGAACCTGAATAAAACTAGTACTGCATAAGAAAGAATTACATGATTATGTAGTGGGCCAAGCAGAGCTTGGTGTGCTTTTGATTTAGGGATTATTCATCGAAGGTTTGGGGTTATTAAACTTTAGGGTTAAAAATTAGATAGATTGTCTTATTTGTATCTTATATTAATTTTGTATGAATGTTGTAGCTTGGAAAAACTTCACTTTTGCAACATTTGCACTTTTAATACTTTATGCAACTAAAGAGTTATTGTGTATATGTGAAGGCTTGTTATCATACCTGTGTTCTTATTCAGACCCTTGGTGATGAGCCTGCTCCTGTCACAAGGCAACACTTGTGGCAGAACCGCCCCCTTTCAGAGTGGACCAATCAGCAGGTGTGTCACTGGCTGATGGGCATGAACATGGACCAGTACATAGCCAAGTTCACTGCAAAAGGCATTGATGGCAAAAGTCTAGCCAATTTGGACAGCAGTAAACTGAAGGTATGAATTCACTAGTGATATTATCCTCATTATAACATGAAGCATAGCCAGTGTTAAATAAAATGCAGTCATCCGTAATCTTTTTTGTTGCAGGAGCTGGGGGTCTCCAGTCAGAGAGATCGTTCCACCATTAAGAGGAAGCTGAGAGATATGAAGAAAGCACAGGAAAAGCTGGAGAAGCAGCGGGTGAAGAAGGAGAAGGAGGTCCGACTGAGTGCTGGTGGTAAACCTGCTGATCTTGAATCTGCCTGCTGAATCTGAATTGCCAGTAAATTTCACACTGCAGGGAAAAGCCCCTGGATGTCATGTACATCATGCATGTGTGTGTGCGCATGTACTGCAAATCAATGGATATGATGGGAATAGGAATGCACTCGATTGGAATTAACTTAGATTCTTCTAGCACATTGTCAGTTCCTCTAAAGATCTTTTTAAACAATATTTAATCATAGTTTTATATCTTAGGACTTCAAACTTAACTCAAGCTGTCTTAATTACACTGCTGCTCTTTTGAATCAATTCTTGTATTCCACCTAAATTCAATTGTTTATAAAGTCCATGGAGATATTAGTCTCTCAGCTGACCTGAATTTAAGGGTAATGTCCCGATTTGGGTAAGTGACACATGTGCTTGGGTTAACAAAGGTGAGACTCAAGTTAAATTTCAGCAAATCACAAACTGAGGTATGTGACATCACCATTATCCCTTTAGCTCACTCATTTGGCTTGATGCTATGCTTAGCATAAAATATTGCATATAATTACACCATATAATCGTAGGAAAACGCATACGAAGCTTGCCTATTGTAGTTAGCTAATGTTAACAAAAGGGCTTTAGGCAACCCTAAGTAGTTACGGAGCCTCTAACATTGTGTAATTAATTAAACCCAGGAGTTATTTTTGCTAGCAAGAAAGCTAACATTAGCTAAACTATTTTATTGCACAATTAAAACCAATAATTTGTTTACAGCTTCATTGCGTCTGCATACTAAAGAAATCTAATGTTAGCACATGCAAATTGAATAATATTGGGCTTATAATTGAGCCCTGGGGTACTCCACATGCCTAGCATAGGCAGAACCATGCTGATGATGTCATGTCCTGTGAAATTTGTTATTGGTTGATCAAATGTAACCTAAGCTCCACCTTTGTTGAGTCAGTGATGCTGGGACATAAACAAAATTGAGTGGCCGTTCCTATTTATTGACACTGGGGGGCAGCAGTGCAACTGAGGTGACCCATACAGCACTTCTCATCAGAGCTGGCATTCGTAAAGCTTTTTCTAGTTAAACTGTAACTGCCATGATCAGGGATTTTTATCAAATCCAGTGTCCCATTTCTTTTGTCTGAAGTGCTTTGTGAATGCTAACACACACCCTGCACTTTAGGTTCATCTCTAACCTGTAGCAAGTGAATGTCTACATTACAAAGCACACACACAGTGCTGAACAAACCTACTGAGTGGAAACCAAGTGTACGATTTTAAGCGTGTACATCACCTCCCCTACTGTACACTTTTGTCTTTTTACTTTTTTAAAAAATATCTGCTTATTTTTATCGTCGCCTGTACATAATGAGGCAACACTGTCAGTGGAATTGTGTCAGGAAGAGATCTTCACTGTCTTTTATGCTACAGATGGTTTTACATGTGTAACAATAAATAAAAAGTATTTTACATGAACTGCAAATGTTTTCTGCCTTTTTATTCTTAAATGAATTGTAATTTGAAGTGACAATCCTGAAAATGTAGTGGATTAAAAAAGGTTGAGGGTGTGAATTCTGGTACAATTTTGAAAAATATGCAAGGAAAAATAAAGAAAATGATCTGCAAGTATAGCATGTCTATGCTTTTGGGGCTGATATAAGTCTCAGATTTATTATATGTATATATGTGTGTGTGTATGCATATGTATGTGTGTGTGTGTGTGCGTGTATGTATATATATGTGTATGTATATATGTGTGTATGTGTGTGTGTATATGTGTGTGTGTATGTATGTGTGTATATATATATATATATATATATGTGTATATATATATGTGTATATGTGT
>JAQQZU010000010.1:4652935-4682520 GCA_030068025.1 Parauchenoglanis punctatus
TATGTGTATATATGTATGTATATATATGTGTATATATGTATGTATATATATATATGTGTATATATCTATGTATATATGTATGTATATATATATATATGTATATATATATGTATATATATGTATGTATGTATATGTATGTATATATATATGTATGTATATGTATATATATGTATATATATGTATATATATACATACACACATATATATACACACATACACACATATATATATATACACACATACACACATATATATACACACATATATATATATACACACACATACATACATGTGTGTGTGTATATATGTATATTCTTGCAAATAAGCTCTTTTACTACTGAATGTACTACAATCCCCTTTCATTTTTAAGAAACATGAAGGCAAACTTGAGAATTGTACATTGTATTAAAAAATTCTCTTTATTTTGTTTTATTGGACAATGATATGTTTGCACCAGATTTAGGAATTATCTTGTTTTTAAATGTGATTGAGCTTTTTGTTTTCTCTCTCAATAACAACTAGTTTTGAACCATAAACCCTCTTGGTGTGTATTTTGTAACCAGAAAAATATGCCTGATTTTCCTTTTCCGTTATCAGCATCTTCAAGTCAACCTGTGTAAATACATAATACTTATAAAAAGGTGCCAGATTGCATGAAAAAATTTCAGCCCTTGTATGTTTACCCTAAACCCTGAAATGATGACCTGTGTGAATGAAGTAAACGAATATACATACGTCAATGTGAAACTGAAATCAGTACCAATCTTCAGAATTCATAATAATAATAAACTATCTTACAAAACAAGCATTATGAAGTAAATAATGGTTAAGGAAAAAAACACAAATATTTACATTCATCCAAATGGTTAAAACTAATTAAAACTGGGAAAAGAAGGCTGGTAAAGATGGAGAACTATATAAAATTAGAAGTTAGAAATCTAGCCACACATTTAAAAAAAAAAAAAAAAAAAAAAAGTCATGAAGAATCTTTGGCTTGCTTGTGAGAACCAGAGAATAAATAAATACCAGTTCTCTGAACACAATTAAGTATATACACAACTAGGCATGTGCCAATATTATATTACAAATTTTTTTCCACAATACAAAACTTTATCAAAATATAATAAGAATATTGTATTAAAAATGAAGAAATACAGAATTTGCAAGTGGTTGTGTGTTGTGAATTTGCAATTTTGGTACTGGAAGTTGAGCATGATATGCTTGTTCAAGAGTTAGAAGCTGAGAGGACACTGTTGCTAGGCAACAGACTGCTTGCAGTTCCTGGAAATGAGGCTAACGTTTATCTTGCTAGCATGTAGCCCAGAAGTCTTGTAGACACACAACACAGAGGCAGAAGGACAGTGAAAATTAGATAAAATTGTCGGTACTATCAGGATTTACCTCAGATGTGTTGCTAAATTACAAAAAAAAGCCTCAACACTACTAAAATTACACTGTAATTACATGTAGCATTGATTGATAATGTCTGTGGATTCTGTGCATATTAGGGAATGTCAACAATGTGTCATGTCATATATTTAACTTTCAGAGCATTGACGACTTAAATATGCTAAACTTTAATCCTGTTTACGTAACCTACAACTGCTGTCCATGAGATTGTGTTATGTGTGCTAAATATTGTGCTCTATATTGTTCAACAGAATATCGGCACATGCCTATATGTAACAGTGAGGATCATAGAAGCATAGAGAATCCCCAAAAATATCCATCTCTCTTTTCTTCTCATTTAACAGTTTCATTTATCGTTTTTTGAAGTAGTCCTTAAACATAAACACAGGAATTTATATTTCCTTTCATTCCATCGTTGTAATATTTACAATCAGAAGTTCAGGGTGTGCAAAGACAAAGCACTCAACTTAGAGTCTTAGAGAAAGTGTCTTTGGTTTGTTCATGTTTTGTTTGTTTGTTTGTTTAAAAAGTAGGCTATTAATGTGCATTAGCAGCTGATGTAGCATAAGGCTAGGAGTAGCTCTCGTTCTCGTTCCAAGAAGTCATCCACTGTTTCTTTTCCATCGTGGCTGGCTGCTCTTTCCCGGGTGGATGTGTGCGTTCTTCCTTCTTAATCCTCACGGCGTTGTAACTTGGCACGCTGTCGTTGTATTTGGAACGTTTGAAAAATCCACACTGAAGGGAATGACGGAGTGCAGGGATTAGTGTTAGCGTATGAGCCAAATGTGGACTGCTATCTTGTTTTAGATTAATACAAATTGAAGGCATGCCAGACACAAAGCAACATCTTGTTCAAAAGAGGCAACAGATAGGAATCTAGCACCAGAAGATCCAGACAATATAACATGCACAAGAACGCAGGAAAGATTTGAGTCTGCAAGGTCCAAGCATCCGCAATCAAGCTCAGCTTAGCTGTAAACATTTTAGGTTTTACAATCACAGTTATGTAATAAATATATGTAAAGCTTTATATGAGAAAATATGACGCATCCATGTATGTAACACTTTTATCCCCTGCACCAACACCATACATGAAAGGTTTGCATTGTAAACAGCATTCTAAGTCATCACTATGTACTGGAAGCTATAATAATAATAATAATAATAATAATAATAATAATAACTGCCACCACTTCCCCAGATCTAAGCAATGCAAAGTAGCATGATGATCCAGGCTAGCATGGATTAGCACAGCCTACACTGACTCCCCATGCCACCATTGAGCTTGAATGGATCTTTAAAGGTCCGTTACCAAAAGAGAGCTGCTCGAACATTCTTTGTCACTTCCTCTCGCTATGCATCAGAAGTCAGCCTCTCTTTCTCAGGTTCGTTTTTGGGCTCGCTTTTGCCGAAGAAGCCACACTAAAAGAAGTAAAGTTGTTTGGTTAGGGCCTTTTCCCACTGCATAATGTACCAAAACTTTTGCCACCAAAAGACATACAACTATGCTTCTTTTTTCATTGCCAATCAGTCCTGTGCCAAACATTCATGACTGGTAACATCAGGAAATAAAAGAACTTATGGGTTGGGGTTAGCAATACTGTTGGATGCACTGAAAGGCACGTTGTTGGAGCCACGTTTGTGTCCCATAAATGTTTTTCTCAACTTTCCTGATTATATTGGATGTGATACATTTTGAGAAATGCTCTCATCTGTAACTGTACATCAATATGGAGCCAATACTGGATTAAAACACTGGATTGGATGCTGGAAAAATCCACATACCTATTGTGTACACATTGCCATTGGGCCTCTGCTGATGCAGACAATTGGCTGAGATACTACGAGGATGTAAGGATCTGATCTTTATATCATACCTTTGATAAATTGAAAATGTAGGAACGGTGCATCCCTATTACTTTAGTAATTGTGTAATAATGAAATGCTTTTCATCAGTGACAATTTTATATTTGTGAAAAATTGTGCTATAACTTGTATAAGCTAGTTAACCAATCGGCATCAGACAAAACAATTTCTCCATTTTGGACATTACATTGATGTAATGATGATGCATTTGCTTTCAAAGTCATCACTGTAACTGTTCCAAGTTAATGGAATGATGGACATGACATGATGTAAAGTAAGCTATGACCTGATGATTCCTGTTTGGACCCAATCATGTTTTTGAATGTTCAGTGGAAAAACAACCTTACAGGCATGTTAACAGTGTTTATGTCTTACTCATGTCCATCTGCAACATCTTTCTATCTTACATACACAGATATAGGCATAGACAGGCCAGTCATAAATGATGAATGAGAGCTGGTGGGGATAAATCTGTTAGAATGAGGCTGTGTCTCGTCTTACCTTCCAGAGGAGGAAGACCAGTAAGCCCAGCAGGAGCAGGCCCAGTAATATAGCCACCAGTATGATCCACCAGGGTAAACCTCCATATTGTGCTGCCTTGCGTACTGGGAATACAGTCACTCGTACCTAACATGCACACAGCAATAACATTATAACAAGTTATAACATTTTTAAACACATATTTACTCATAGTATAATTTTTGTTCCAGTTCACCTGTGTATCTTTATTTTGTAGCAGCACATTTTTGGGCGCAGAGTCCAGACTGAGTGACGCTTTCACAATTACATCGACGTAATTCATGTCCGAGAAGTCCTGCATGGAACAACAACAACGTTACAGCTCAGAGTTTGGGCCACTGACCAAGGCAATGTTTCAAACAGCAAGTCAAGTTAAATATTTTAAAAAGCAGTCTTAAACTAAGGACTCATTCACAAAAGTAGGTTTTGAATAATAAGAAAAATGTGCTCAAATTTGAAGCTGGTTCTTGAAGCTTTTTTTTGTTTCACAGATGTGAAGGAAGGAAAGTTTTCATGGTACAACTTCCAGTTCACAACACATAAGTCAAAGTGTAAAACACTGTGCTCTGGCCCAGCTTGCTTTCCTGAATAGCAGGGAGTACGACATACTGACTAAGTTAAACATTCCTACGACTTATACTTTGAACTGCATGCTTTGTTTTGGGCCAGAAAAAGAAAGAAGAAGAAGAAGAAGAAAAAAACAACACAAAATTGTTCAAACTCACCTCTATGAAGGTGCCATTCCACAGACGAGCTCTCAGTGCGATGACGGCATTGCTGTCCAGTCCCTGAAGAGGACACTTCAGCGTCACACACGATGCACCATCGTCACAGGTCTGCAATCAATACAACAAACAACTGCTTACAAACAAACAGACAGACAAAAAAACAATAACAGGTTTAAGGGGGAAAAAAAAAACAGTGAACAGCTAACAGGTTTTACCAAGATTTTAGATTTCCTCTTGTCAGAAAAAAGGGATGATAAAACTCCTTTGTTTTCTGTGCTTTCACCTTCATCTTTAACTTCACGCTTGATTCTGGACATTGATGGATCCTGAGACAAGAATAAGCAAAGGATGTTAAGTTCAAACACAGCCTTCCATTGGTAATATTAAACATGTTTCTTTCTGTCTAGTCTCAGATTCAGAAGCTCTGTCCATGGAGAATCAGATATAATGTACAATTAATGAATCATCAAGCTTCAGAATCTTACAGTAGCAATTTGTTTTGCTCGCCACACTTCCATACATCAACAAACTGCCACCCTATTAGGCATTTTCAAGCAAGATACATTCATTGAATTCTGGTGAGTAAATGTGATTGGTCCTATATATTGTCAAACACGTCGATCTATGAAGGTACTCGTTTAGCGCACATTTAATAAGGAAATGTACCAGATTATGTAGTAAATGTTTGTAGGACTATTTTTTCCTCTCTTTCTCTCTCTCAGTGTGCAGATGTTACCATTTTACCATTAGTATTTTAATCTCGTTGTTAGTTTTAATTATTACTATTTTCTGTCAAGTTTGTTACTCTGATAACTTGGACCTTTCTGCTTGGATTTTCTCCTTAAAAAATAATCTATGAGATTTGTAACATCTGGGACTCCGTCAAGTCAAATGAATAATATTGAACTAATTATTACTCATCACTGCTTTTCATGAAAGTGGAACATTTATCTGTTAAATTTAATAGATTCAAAATCTTACATATTTAAAAGTGAAGGTAGCCAGTGTATCGACTTTCGAAAATTAAAAATGTTTCTGTTCAACTTGCACTTACAATTTCAGAAATACTGAACTGCCTTATTTACATTCATGTGTAAAATAACTAAGGTACGAAGAGCAAGTGAGATTAATAGCGATGCTTGGGCAAAGATTGTGGAATCAGTTCTTAATATTTACGTAATTGATTGGATATTAAAATGCATGGTAACGCCACTGATTGGACTGGAAGCTGAGTAAAAGGGAAAAGACATTGGAATGAAAATTGGAGTGAAAGTGGATTGAAATGTAAGGGGTAGTATGAATTTTCAATTACAATCAGATAAAGTATGAATCCTCTAAAATGATACATCTGTATTGTAACAAAGTACTTAATTACTTAAGCATATCCCACCTCCACATATCTAATGGAAGATATATTGTTGCATTCAAGTGGTATAAAATAACCAGTACTCTGAACCAGGCTTACCTGATGTAACTTGAGCGTGTTGACCTCATTTGGTTTGCAGCTGATGCTATCTGTACCCGTAGTAGTGATCTTCATCAGGTACAGCAGCCATTTTTTGGTAGCTGTGCTCTTGGGCCACTCGATGTTCAGAAACGCCGTGCCGAACGACTTCAGAGGCTTTCCCAAGTTGATCACCTTCAGAATTTACAACAAACAGAGTTAACCTATTAATTCAAATGAACTGGAGGAGAGAAAAAGCTTACATTGAGACATAATGATCAAAGCTGTGTTTCTATAATTTCTATAATCACCCTGAATTCATAGTCAATCTGGCTGCCGACGTCATTTTCTGACTTCATAGCGCTCTCTCCTAGGACAGTTCCAGTGAACTCCAACTGAGACGGCTTAGCCACCCTGAAACAGATCCATGTTTATCATTACAGATCAATATTAGAAGAAAAACCTGCTCTGAGGTCAGAACTCCAGTCTGATGCGTTACTTAACTATAAATATCTTTATTAGGTGTATGTCAGTCATTCCCTCTTTGCTTTTACACATACATTTAATTTAAATGATTAATATTTTTCATTTTGTAAAAACGACAGGGTTATGGTATTTTGTAACTCACCCAGAAAGAGACAACAGAAGCTCAATTACAACATTCGCTTTCTTTGACACTACCAGTGGTGCCTGGTCACTTGTCCTTCAAGACACACAAACACACAAAATTACACTCAATTATCATCTGAAAGGAATAACAGTGGGGGTTTTTTTTTATTTTAAACTTAATCTCCATTAACCATATCTGTATCATATATGTGTTTAGCACACCAAATGCATTTCCCTGCCCAACAACTGTTTATCCAAAACAGCCTTATAATGCGCCTATCTGCCTCGAATCGCTTTCCACTTCTTTCCAATTTCTCCTCCAACATTTTTCTAATTGCACAAACATGACATTACTAGCAAAAGTACCCAACTACTAACAAAGGGCTCTTGTTAGTTTTGCCTGACTGCATTTTTTGTTGTTTTCTCCTTTACATGGAAACATGTCGAAATTGTTATCCATGGTAATCACTAATATGCTACAAATATGAAGTATGGAGATTGAGATAAATAAAATCTCTAAGCAAAAGAAAATGCTAAATTATTCCTTTAAACATAAAGATAAGCAAAGAAAACCACTTACGTTTTAAGATCAAGTGTAACTTCTACTTCATTTGTGTCCAACGAAATCCCACCAGTGCTCAGAACTATGTAAAACACTATCTATAATATAAAAACAGAACGATATCATCTAAACAGATTGATCCAACAGACAGATTGATGTAGATAGCTACATGCTATCTCTGAGACTTACCTCCGAGTCTCTCTTGAAAGGGTTTCCTAGATCACATTCAGCTTTTGACCCGTTCTGATTGGCCTGACAGAAGATCTGCATGTCCTGTATACAAACAAACGTTCAATTAAATTTAAAAATAAAGGAAAAAACAGGGCGCGCACATGTGGTACAGACTTGAGACAGACTTCAGACTCACAGCAGACTTGGTGCGAATTGCGGCATAAGAGAGGGAGTTGGGGAACGATGCAGTCAGAACTGACTCGTATGCGTCATCTCCGTCCTTATTGGTCACCGTGACCTCCAGGGCAATCTCCTTCTGGTGACTGAGTGAAATGACTGGCACTCCATCGACACTGCAAGCATGCCAGGAGATGGTCAGAAATTTTCTTTACAATACGGTTACATCACATTTAAATTATCCACAGATCAGGGAGCAAACAAGATACAGAATAAACTCCCCTAAACTTTATTCAACTGTTTTTCAGCAATGTGATCTAATTAAAAAGGTTGGTGGAAATATTTTTAAGACCACATCGCATATTACTGTATGCAGAATGCAGTCAAATAATACATTTCCTTAATAAAACTCTACTGATGTGGGACAGAACAAACCATTCAGTTATCTAAGGGAACTCACATTGGCAGGTAGCTGAATTTGTCTTGGTTGGGCTCTCGAGAACAGAATTTGTACTGCAGCTGCAATTTACTCTGGCACCTCAGGTCACTGCCACAGCCCTCTTTCAAAAAATTGACCTGTGACCAAACAAACAAATAAATAAATATAAGCATCTTCATGCATTTTAAAAAGTGTCCTTTAATTAAAGACCTGGGTATATGACAGATTTTGCATGTTGTGAAATAAAAAGTGTTTACCTCAGTAAGGAAGGGTTGGCTGGCAGCGAGGACGGGACTCAGATCAGCGAGGGCGGTTTGTCTCTTCCTGCGTCCTGATGGCTTCAGGATCTCCACGTTCGCCTCAATGGGCAAAGCTCTCAGCTTATCCTTTAAGTTATCCTGCACAACGGAACAGCAAAATAGGTTTCATAAGATAGCAAGATACTCAATTTTCCCACAAGGTGGCAGTAATATTCTTGCACATTGGGAAAGCCAGAGAAATCCAGCCTAGTCATAAAATGTAAATAGACATGGCAACAGCTGCTCTGTGTACTAACCAGGACAATGCATACTTTTTATTTTTTACTGTATTACAGCACATTTAAGCCTCTTAACTGCAGCCAAATCAGGTGCCTTACAGTGGAGATTAATTAAATGTAGATTCATTGTTAAAGAGCCTCAGGAATTGAATTAAGAAACACTGCATGACACTAGACAACTTTCAAAATCACAGCATCTCTGTACAGCTCACAGTTTTATCAAATTTATCAATTGTCTGTGATATTTAAAAAAATAAATAAATAAAAATTATATATATATATATATATATATATATATATACACACACACACACACACACACACACACACACACACATACCATACATACATACATACATACATACATACATACATACATAAATTTTTTACCATGTCATACCAAACTTGCATGGAAAATTTCAATTCAAACATTGCGTTATTGCTGGAATCACAACTCTATCTCATGTACACACTAAATTCTAACATCAGGGTCAAATTATACAACTGTGCCACCTATCTGCCTCTACAAGTGATCACCAAAGCATGAAAAATTATTCTGCAAACCCACATTCCCATCTAATGCCTAGGTTTTTGTAGTACCTGAAGTTTGAGCTTTTTACTGACACAATTTTGCTCATTCTGCTTTTTAAGCTCCATGACTCCTGTGCTCTCATAGTCAGTGTCAGTGGGGGAGGCTGGGAAGAAAACAGCTCGAGACGGAAGTCCCTGCTTCTTCCTCTTTGACTCCACCTGGATGGAGTATTTGATTCCTGAGTGGAAGTAAGGAAAGATCGATCCGTGAAAATAACCATTTAAGACATTTGTAGTATTTTAGGTCTAAATCGTAAGCCTTGCTCAGCATGATACGAAGAAGACGTATGGACTCACTGAGGGTAGGGCTGTAGTTTTTGGAGTTGGAGGTGAATTTGAAACAGGCCTCCACCTGAAAACTGGAAACATATCCATTTCTGTAAGTCACATCAGCACAGGAGCATGCAAAAAACATTCCGGATTGATGTTTGAGAAGAATCTCTTACCAAATGCTGTCACCGCAGTTCTTATCAGTTAGGTCGATCTGTTTGGGAGTGGTGGTGACTGACTTTTCTATCTTGACCACTGGCCTTGCTCTGTGAAGTGTCACAAATAAATAACCATAAGGAGCCGTGGAAGCTCAGCAGTCAGACTTCCGATTGAAAACAAGAATGGAAGGTTGTAGAAGTTTGATCCTAGTTAATACATTGTGGCTGTCATTGGGTAAGGCACTCAAAACCAAGCTAGAGCTAACTCTGTAAGCACTTAAGGAAAGGGATATACAGTATGTAAACTTGCTGTTTCTGTATGCTATTGCAATCTATAACCCGATCAAACAGGTCCAAGATCATTTTCCAAGAAAGTTGTAAATATTCATTGCGCTGTATAGATAATGGGTAGGTAAGGATGGCTGAATGAGGCTTTAGACAATGCTCTTTCATCCTACATTTTTATAGCCAGAATGACATTTACATTCTCCACACTTTTGCAATTAAATGTAAAGGAACAAAGTAATGTATGTGCTAAAAGTAATAAATACATGTGACAATTTCCAATGCTCGACTCACAATTTCAAATGATGTTATATGCAGCACATAGTGCGAACATTAGATTCTATGATGCCGTTATGTTATACCCTGTGTATCGAGCATATACAGTGAATAGGACGCTGTTTGGGGTTCGTTTTGTGCCATGAAGGCTTAAATAATACGACTTGGAGCCACACTGCTAAAATGATCATTTACATGTAATACAATATTTAATAAAACCTTAAAAATTCATACTGATTAAACAGCCCAAGTTCTCACCTGTACACGAACACAGTGTCAGAGAGAGAGCCAATGGCCAGATCTGGGTATTGGTTGTTGTCTAAATCCATGTTACCAGCTAAGGAGTAACCAAACATTTTAATGTTAAGGTTTCTTCCTTTCAGTACCTGGCAGAGACAAAAAAATGAGCAATGGAAAGTGAGTAAAAAGATTAGTTTTCACTGTTAGCTTCTATCAGATAAATGATGAGGGATGGGGTGGTAAACCTGAGCAGGTTCTTTTATGAGGCCACTGCTTGAGCCGTGATAAATGTAGACACTTCCTGCTCCTTCGTCATCATACGGAGCGCCAATAGCCACGTCTACACAACACAAATAGACCATGTACACATTTAACATTTCTGCTTTATTAACATGCTCACCATAATTCTGATTATCATCACCACCATAATGATCATCACTAAACTAAAAATAAAAATATATAAATACATGTTTATGATGCAAGAACTCAAATGTTTTACATGTTTCCAATTGTCCTTAACTTTTTCACTATGTGCAATATCACCTTATACTTTTAATTTTGACAGATCATATGGCACAATCTAGGCTTTTTTCAGCTACTGTATAATCTCAGTCTGAAAAACATTCGATGAACAAGACTCAAACTTATCTTACTTACTCTGTTAATTAAAAAGGGCCTAACCCCTATTTGGAACCTAGAGGTACTCTGAAAAAAAACACTATTGTTAATCTTGTTGCTTTCTCTAATTGGAAATTTCCTTGTATGGCGCTCTAGCAATGCCGATACATCGTTCTTTTTGCAATGTGTTTTTTCTTATTTATGTTTTTGTCTTTATGTTTGCATTCCATTTGGTGTGATACCCCTAACCAATCAGCAACAAACTATTGGAACCAATCTAAATTAGCCACTAAAACTATCCAAATGGATTGGTGAACAATGGAAAAGGTTTTCTTGTGACAAAGGTTAAAAGAAAAACATTCGTACCGTGAAAAAACAATAAACGTCAAAGTCACAAACCGTTAAATCCATCTAGGTTAAGGTCGCCGAGGTTTTCAATAGCCAGCCCAAACATTGAGTTTTTGGCTCCGTCTATTCTAGTTCGGATGGCTTTGTTCCAATCTCCATTCTGATTGATGAAGACATAAACAGCGCCGCCAATGTCACCATCCTTCACAAAGAACTGAGGAGCTCCAACTACAAGATCCTGCCATCTGTAAAAGAGGTACAGGAAACAGCAGTTAAACATCAGCAGATGTCACAGAATCTCTTGAAAATTGCTGAATTAATGGTCTTACCCATCTCCGTTTATATCGACCACTGCAAGTTCGTAGCCAAAAGACGAGGCTAGGCCTTCTCCTTCGATGATATACTCAGTAACTATATTCGGAGATGTGTCTGACTCCTTCTTCAATAGAACCACAGCTCCACTGTGATTGGCTCTCGGGGCTCCGGCGACTATGGTCAGCTGACCTTTCTTGGTTAACATCTTACCAGAATCAAGAGAGAATCCTGAAAACAGACACGGCCAGTCAGAGATTAGGTGACGTGATTTATCTACGGTTTATGAAGGATCTACTTGCAGTGAGGTGACAGTGCTAAAGTGCACCACCATGCTTCCCACAGATAAATGTTCTCTGAATTAAATAATCTCTTAAATCTATTAAGTCATTAAAATGCAATTTTAAGGGAATGTGACAGTCGTAAGTAGTTGATGCACTTAACTCATGAGTATCAACGTTAGCATTTTGGGTTTTAACCATCAATTTTGGTTTGGTTTTCATAAATCATTAAATTAACAAATATCTAAATGATATGTGATGGCTCGTTCAGACATTCTGGACTCATATAAACATGCTACTGTTGAGAATGAGAAGGAGTTTTGGATACATGTGAGCTCTAGGGATATTATGGTGTCATGTTTCATAGTCAATGTGTATGGACACGTAACTCAACACTATGTATGAAGAAATTGTAAAGACCTTTCATTTTAACTTTGAATGTTTATAAGTAGTTGATTAATACCATGATACTATGATTTTTTTTAGCACAGGTCCTCATACCTTGAAAATTTCAAACTGTGACACGCCTAGCGAGATCATGACATGCACTTTTCCAGGCATCCAATACTTATGCCACTTTATCACAGGACATACGATAACTCTGACAAAATGTCACCAATGGAAGAAATTTAAATGATGAAACTCATTGAGCTACATGAAATGTACAGGTACAGCAGATGTAGTATATGTTTTTGTGGGAGATGGAATGAATGATTATCATCCCAGACGTCCCACAAACCTAAGTAGCTATTGGTGGTCAGGTGGCTCTCCGTTGTAGCGTTGGCTCGAGAAGGATGGGATATATATACAAACTGATCAGGGTCGCTGTTGGATGCACTAGTCATGAACAGAACACTTAAAACCCAAACATACATGCACACGTAGAGAGACCTGATGCAGAAAATAATTCAACAGAGTATCTAAGGACTGACCCAGGTTTATCAATAAAAAACAAAAAAAAAACATGTTCCTTCCTCAGATGAAAATGAGGATTCGAGGAAATGTTTTGTTGTAATAAATATGTGATGAGATGAACACCAGACACACCTAAATAGCTGTTAGCAGGGACGGCCACTTCATCCAGTCCTTCAGGAGTGATGTATTTGACCTCAAATGGTCCATCATCAAAGAAACCCAACTCAAACAGCGTGGCGTTCTTCTGCTCCAAGCGTACGACGCCTGAAGCCACGCCCAAGGTAAAGGTCATTGGAGTCAATGGATGCACGGATGAGAGTAGAGCATAGTGAAGATGTAGGAGAGTAGGAGAACAAAGTGAAGGAAATGAAGGGCAAAAGAAACAAAATTAAGATGGTAAAAGTGCTGTATCGTGAGAATTGAATAAAAAGTGTTTAAATGAATGACTTTAGTGTGTTTAAATGAAATGTGACTGAACAAATGTTTACTTCCATTTCATCTCCTCTTCTCCTCCCTTCCCTTCTCTCATTGCTCCTCTTCTCTTACCCTCTTCCTCTTTCCCCTTCTCCTCATTGCTTTCCTTTTTCTCTTCTCTCCCCCTTTCAACTCCTCCATCTCAGCTCCTCCTCTCCTGGTCTCACTTCTCACCCTCTATCTCCCACCTTCTCTCCTACATCCTCTTATCTCCTAATTTTGTCCTCTCCACTCATCCACTCACTACTCCTCTTCTTCTCTCCTCCCTCTACTCCTCTCTTCTTTAATTTCACCACATATATTTTATTTCTCCTCCCCTCTCATATGATCACCTCCCTTCCTTTCTCCTTCCCCCTATCCTTCCCTCTCATCTTTTCTCCTCACTGCTTCATTCTCCTCTTTCCTTCTCTCTTCTTCCTTTTCCTCCATCTACTTTTTTTTTTAACTTGCATCCTTTCTCCAAATTCTTCAACCCCTCTCCACTCTTTCCTGTTCTTTTCCACCACTCCCATTTCTTCTCTTGATTTGATCTCCTCTCCTACGACTCCTCTAATCTCTATTGTACTTTTCCCTCCTGATCTCTGCTTCTCCTTTCTCCCATTCTTTCTCCTTTCTTTCTCTCCTCTCCTCCCCCTAATCTATACTTCTCTTCCTAATCTATACTCCCCCTTTTCTTTCCCATTCTTTTCTCCTTTGGGTCTAAACTCCTCCTCTTTTCTCTTCTCCACTTCCATCCCTTCTCCTCCTCTTCTCTCTGCCCCTCTCCCCACCTTTCCAGTTGAAGGCTCCGGGTGCTCCAAACACTAGGTAATGGTAGTCCTTGGTGAAGGTGACCGAGAGGCCTTGCTGGCAGGAACCGAACCGCTCGTGACCCCTTATCCGGCCCTCACAGAAAGTCCAGTCTCCTCCCTCGTCACCAGTGCTCTCGTCGATTGTCAGCTGCTGACTGAGCATGTAGCAGCGGCCTGTGATGTCCCGGGACTCCTGCGGCAGGTTGGCCAAGTGTCTTTTCTGGTAGCGATGTGCACATGTCTGGAACAGGTAGAAACCAGCAGGTGCTTACTAACTACAGCGCTTACTAACTACACCATCCCCCACCCCCCACACCCGATTACCAGCTAGGCAAACACTGACCACAATCTTGCCCCCTGGTCCTTGACTCTGCACTGTGACACCCATCCACTGGTTTTCTTTGCTCTCCTTGGTCAGGTCCTCTACACACACGCACGCGCGCACACACACACACACACACACACACGAAATCACTGAAGTATACACATATATACAGTATGTAAACTTTGAAAATAAGGAAACAAACCAAGTGTTCCATTAAATCCCAAAATCCTTGTATTTAAAGACTTTTAATGGGACAACTTAAATAACAATTTCATTAAAGGCAAGTGTACTTATACTTGTATGAAGCTGTTACTGTAAAACTAGCTTATTATAAGCCTAGATTTATCTTACAGTTTATATTAGACAGTGTTTTAGTTTCAACTATACATGTTGTGTGCTACAAGTGCCGATTAGCGTGAACCAGAATAGAGGCTGACATTTTTTTGGGAATTCTGTCAGTCACAGTATTCAGACAGGAGTCTATTTCACTATTCATCACGGGACAGGGAAAAGGCAACAGGAGCGGGTGGAACGGGAATCAAAATAATAATAATAGGTCAGTTTTTATATACAAATATGCGGTTAACATGAGCAACAAAACAAAAACACACAAAACGGGAAAAGGATGGGATGGGAGTCATTCTTCCAGGATGGAATAGGACAGGAATTTTTTTTATTCTGTAATTTCATTCTGATTTGGTTTGGACAGGAGTGATTTTGAAGGAATGGGATGGGACAGAAAAGAAAATCCATTCCCGTGTCAACCTCTAATCCAGATTGACCTTTTCAAATTCTAGAGGATGTAACCGGAATACATTTGTTTTAGGTTAAAAATAAACATTTAACTGGGATTGTATATAATTAGGGAGAGATAGTATAATTTAGCAAGTGAAAACATCTTGAATCTAGAAAAATTCATCTAGTATTCCCAATTATAAACCAAATATACGATTAAACTACTATTTCAAGCATTTATCTGCCAACAGAATAATCTTATACAAACTATCAGATAAATTTGTCCATATTAAAGATACTGATTACTTGCTAAGATACTTTTTGCAGTGTAACCATACCATCATTGTCGAAATTAACTCGCTGGCAGGTAGAACTGGCAGAGTTGATATCACAGTTGTACAAGCCTCCGGTTATCTGTGATTTCTGATTTGACAGTTTCTTCGCCCTGGGAGCACCAACCAGCAACCTGTGTCCAAAAAATAAATAAATAAATAAATACATTTTTAATCAAAAATCAAGATCACACTTGGCTCCTACCTAATGCAACTTTATAGTCATTGCCTACATCTATCTACAATATTTATCATACAATTTTCCATCTTTAATTCACTTTCTGTTGTCAGTCAGTCTATCTCAGAGCTCAGAGCTGCCGAATTCTCGACCGTGTTTGTTCAGAAGGTGTTGATTGATTTTTTATTACAGCAGCTCAAATAGTAGTTCTGGCTGCAAGGATTTTTATTAATGCTGTCATTCTAATATGAAATCCATTCTATAATAATTTACACAGGTGACAGATAGTCCACATATTACAGATTACATATCATGTAATCACTGACATAGTGAAGCCTTTTGTGAAATGGTGTGTATTTAACATGTATTTATGGAACGAGTCTTCAGTGTCCAGCTGAATTTTTTGTCTTGTTCGTCACTTCCATGATGTGAAATGCCAGTTCTCTAAATAATTTATTGCAAAAACAAATATGGTCAAATTTACAATTTTTGTGTTCATTCAAGTCTCTTTTGTGAATTTGTGAGTTTGTGAATATCATAATGTCCCATAAAAGCTTGCCCGTTTGATGTCACATTCAACAGGGTCTTTGGTAGTTCAGTGGTTAAGATGTTGGACTAGTGATTGGAAGGTTGTGAGTTCAAATCCCAGCACTGCCAAGCTGCCACTGCTGGGCCCTTGAGCAAGGCCCTTAACCTTCACTGCTCACTTGTATAAAAATAAGATGTATGTAAGTCGCTCTGGATAAGGGCGGCTGCCAAATGATATAAATGTAAATGTAACAGCAATGATAAAATACTATGTATATTTAGGATCCAAATAATGATATGAATTTTGAGGATTTGCTTGTTTTCAGAATTTCAAATGTTTTGCAGATTAATCCACTGCTACTAAGCTTGTCCATGCTCTGAGGCTTTTTTTTTTTCATCAATATGAGTCCAAATGTCACAACTATAATGCTGAAACCGTCCTATTAAGTATAAAAGTGAGAAAAAACAGAACATCTGGTGAGGGAGCGACTGTTTATAGCCGATGTTAATTTACCCAAGAATTTTTAATTTTAGTTTTAGTCACTTACTGAAAAATGTAGCTACATTTCAGTGTTTGTTTTTGTTTTAGTCAAGACTGAGTCAGTAGAACTCAGGTTTAATTTAAGTCTAATTTTAGCACATTTTTTAGTCATAAATTTCTAAGACAGTTTCATGATACCTATTGTAAAATGCCCTCTAGCTTTAAGAAGGGTTTTCTGCTTGCTTGGTGCTTGACCACAGACATCACCAGCATCGGATACAAGCTCCTGAACCGTTTGTGCCACACATTTTTTGAGCCTTAGATTATCTGTTTTCTTAGCATTGCTGCAAATATGGCAATTATGGTATAATCCACCAACACACAGGCAACCTCAAGATAAACAGGACACCTATTGAAAAGTTAAGCTATGTTTAATATTTTGTGCAGAATAAAGATGGTAGCTACATGGTATGACATCTTTTATTACTGTTCAACAGAAGGAATGGGGTGATTAAGCTTTCCTGTCACTACAGAACAGACTTTTAAACATATTCCCTAACAATAAACTATAAACCGACACTGACAGTAAACTGCAAACCTCAGCTTAAGCCAATAACAATGCGTCTAGAGTGTAAACATTTGAAGCCACATAATGTCTTTGGTATTGTAAAAGCACTAAGTAAAAGGTGTATGAACTTCAAGTGTATAAGAAAATACTATACAAGAAGAAATGGGTGTCCAGCTTGTGTTTGCTGTTCCATGTAGCAAGACTTTCTCAAATGGTGACATTTCAAAAACATTATAAGTGTAAACACAATGCATCATTTTCAAACATAATGCTTTGAGTACCAATAGTTTGACGTTTATGAAGTATTTGTATTCTCTTCTAAATTAATGTCGAGTTTTAACGGACATATTTATAGAGTTGTCCACAGACTACGGTCTGCTTCATTTCTACATGCAGTAAGATCATCGTTCCCAATTTTCAGTGAAGCACTTTATAACATGTCACGAGACAAATGTGCTGGTATACACTACGGAAAGCCTTCGCTCCGTGTCCAGTCTGCCTCACACCACACGTCACACTCTCTAGCACTTTTCAGTGAAGGAATGACAGAGCCGTCTTTTCTGCTCTTGTCTGCTCTTGTACTCAGAGGATGACCGACACACACAGGCCAGAGGCCATATCTCTGCTTTCAGCACTGAAAGGCCCCTTTCTTCTTTTTCGGATCGACTGCTGCGTTGATAACATTCATCAAGACACTTCAGAGTAGGCTACACAATTTCTCTTTGTGGCCACAAACAAAAAGCAGCTCTGACTGCGGTGGAGACTACGTTACCCACAATGCAGCGGGGAAAGGCCTCAGGGCAACATCAAAGTGCTTGGCAATCAAACAGCTCTGTCCTGAGGCTTTGTAGTTTCAGACATCCGTGAAACAGATCCAGTTCAGGAAAGACGTTACTCGGCTATCAAGTAACACAACAGTTAACAACTAGAAAATAATAAAAAGGTTAAATGACAAAAGAGCTACCTTAAGAAAGACGCTTTATATGAGACAGATTCAGACATGTTTGCTACAGAATACAACAAATCAAATATATTCCAAATTCAGTGTGCAATACTTACATTTTATGTCTACAAACCTATTAAATGTGTCATCATTCATTGTCCTTTAATTCGTTGTATGCAAAAGGCCAAGGCAGTAAGGTCAAATGCTATAAAGGCAAAAGACAAATGCACTCATTCATAACAATTAAAACTACTAAACTGGTCTTGTTTTCTTGCTTGCTAATGAAAATCTCAGGCTGCCTTAGGGCACATCCTGAAATGCAGCCATGGACATATTCCTATCCAAATAAAGTATCCGTGTTTTTAATTATATTTTGGGTACAGCATGGTCTTCAGTGTGATGTATTCATAGTGTAACATTCCTGGCACTGAGGAAGGAATTTTATGGATGATGTCCTCTCAAAGACTTTTCTCTTTGTTTAAGTTTAGCCTAAAATTTACACCTGGTTTTAAAATGCACCTTGGGAGATCGGACCATAAGTGGACAGTGCTAATACAAGTGTAAACAACCACCAAGACACATTCAAAATGTATTCTCTCAGTCCACTTGCCGAGGTGGTCTGGGTCGCAACTGGCCACATGGCTTTTGTAGTGTAACAGTAAAATATTTCATCAATGCAGGACATGGTGGTTGTTGTGGTGACAGCGCACCAACGCTTGAAAAAATGGAGAAGCGCAAGCTCAACAGTTGGAATAGCTGTACATGTATAATAGTTCTTGAAACATTTTTGTTTTCTTAGCTCGCCCCTGTTTGTCTGGCAACAGAACTGATGTAATAGTTGTGCACAGGTCCCTCTGACCTTCTAGTGGAAATGATGTAGACAGTAACAAAATCTGAACACAACAGGTCAGCTGGACACCTTGGGATGCATGAGAGACACAGGTGTAAATGGCAATATGTCTCGGCTGTCCACTTGTAACCTGATCACCCAAGACGGAAGTGTAAACAGAGCCAAAGTGAATAACTAGCCACTAGGAACTAGACATCATTGGTAGACATAATAATACCTCATTGACCCTTTTGCTTTTGCTCCAATCTGTTAGAAAACCTGCTGCACATGGAAGGAGCAGCCAACAAAAACATCCTAATTGTTCAAAGAAAGTGAAAACCCCATTAATGTCAACCAACAACTACTGCCATGCCCAAGAAAGAAAAAAAATCAGAATCTGTTTATCCTTTAAATTCCCATGCTTAATTAAGACTTTATTGCACTGTAATTAATGCAGCCTTATTATTCAGTATTCATTGTACAGTATGCATAATCAGTGAGACACTTTGTAAGTCAATGATTGCAAATGTCACCTCCATAACACTGGACTTTCTCTTATGTGACTAACAGAATAATGAAAGTGTTCATGACCCATCAATCTTAAAATATAAACCAAAATACTTACAAATTGTTAGTTATATGTTATAAATCCGGAAGTTCAGCCAACAGTATTTTAGGAATAAGTCTGAATAAGCTGAAATTTGGTGTACTGCACTGTTGTGCTAATCCGTACATAGATTTTTAATGATTACTGGGTTACGTGAAAAATATGGCTACCATCAGGTCAACCATTTTGGCTTCAATAGGCATTTGAGAATAGCACTGAGCTACTTGACTGGTATGTTCATCTATGGTCTCTTCATTGTTTTGGGTAACTTGGCAGGAACTGGAGACTGGGAGCAATATTTGAGTATATGAGTGCTTGGACCCCACAGATCTCCACCATATGTGGCTATATTTTTTATATGTAACTATTAAGATATTTTAATAATTTTTGCACAGAGAAAAAACAGCCAGTTCACACCCCTTAAACCCCAGTTGAACTCACTATACTCATTAAACTCAAGCCCAATCAGGGCGTATAGATTAATTCGATCTGTAGGTTAGTAATCACTGTGGTGCACTTGAATGCACTGCAGCAAACATCTCTAATTTCACCCCAAGGTGCTTTGTGTTACACGAGGGGAAGGCCCTGATACAAGAACAGGCGCTCATGAAGCCACAGAGAGCATACAGAGAAATGGGTCAGATTTTCCAAGAACACAAGCATCTCTTTGTGTCGCTAAATACATACTTGGCATTTGCCTCTGACCAATTTGCACGTTCTGAATTCCAGTGGGGCGTTTTCAATCTAATTTTAAAGAGTTAACGCCAAGAAGTTGTAGAGCTGATATAAATAAATGTCATATATGATACAAGCAGGTTGATTGTATGACTGTTTTGGGTCAAGCTGCTGTAATTAGGGTTTAATAAGAAGTTGATAAGAAATATACAGCCATTAGGATCAGTTTTTAATGGCCATAGGTTTTCTACAAAACATGAAGAATGTTATCTGATATGCTACTACTCCTATATAGATTAAGACATTATGTGAAAATATAAATGTTCCCCATATTTGTTTATTAATTTACTAAGGGGTAATATGTCCATTGCAGGTTTTAAAAAATTAATTAAATAAAAAAATATGGAGTTGGGTTGTTATATTCCCAAAAAAAAAAAAAACTTACAAAATGAAAGTCATACATTTACGAGGAAAAACAGACATTATCACAAATTAATGACTCTGTAGCGCTTGCAAGGTTGATCCAACCTTGAGGAGTGAAGCAATGTGGTTCCTCGACAAAAACCCCCACTATTTTTCTGAATTCTCATTCACTGACATTTTTCTCATAAATTTGTGATTTTTCTATAAATTTGAGACCTTTTCTCACAAATTTGTGACTTTACAATCTCAGAGAATATCGACGTTATTTCTTGTAAATTAATGACTATAATCTCAGAAAGATATACTTTAATATTGGGAAAAAATAAGTCATTATCATCCAGCTGTTGTTCTCTTATCCTCTCTCTCCTCCACTGCCAAACAAACAATCTGGCTTCATTTCAGTTTTTCAAGTAGGCATCTTCCCTAACCAACCTCAAAAGCGATATCTAATGAAATAGCTGAGAGTATGATTTCCTCCCTGTCCCATTTCTCCCAGAAGGCTTTGCATGACCCTGCTAATGAATTCTGAGTAGAAGGTTATGCATATCCATTACTCCCTGCATCCCTTGGCATGAAAAGCTCACAGCCACACTTTCTGAGGAATTCACACAATCATATTTCCATGAAGATTTGTGGTTATGGTTAAAGCTTGGGGCAGGTGGGCATCTTTTAATGGCAGCATAACTCAGAAAATGCAACTAAATCAACAAGTCCTATAAATTCTCAGTGAGTTCAGGTTACCTAAAAGAAATAAAAGAGAGCAATGATGTGCAAGTGAGATGGTGATTAATAGCAGTTGTGCTGTTATACTGATCTGAGGTTGGTTTTAACTATCACTTTCAGTGATAACACAGTAGCACAACGAAAGCACAGTAAACACCATAGTGCAGATTCATATCATGACAATCACCCAAACATCCTGCTTTGTCCGTTCTTGGGAGTATAAGTGATACCACTAGTAAAGAATGACCAATAATGGTAATAATTAACTTCTTGTATTCCTAATACTGTACAGAGAATGTAGTCAGTCTCATAAAACACACATGATGTCCAATATCATCAACTCATTTACATATAATCATCTACAGTATATAATCTAACGTAATCTCTATTTTCTACCAACAAAGTAAACTATTTATATCAATTTCCAAGGTGTTAAATTTGTAACTTTGTCACTATTGCTAAGCATCGTTTGAATTCACACAGAGTCTAACTGACCTCACGTGCACAAATGTAGTGCTTTTGTTTTTTTGCTTTTTTTAATTGCTCCAGTCTGGTATAAAACCTACTACACGTACACCTGGCAACCAACAAGAACATCAAATAGTTCAAAGAACATGAGAAGAAAAAGAAAAAAAGTTGCTGTCAGCCAAGTAATATCCAAGTGGAAACTTAACTGCTTGCCAATCGGAAACATATGATGCAATATTGTTGGTTTGTTTGTTACATTTTTTGTTAAAACTCTGAATCGATTTGTCCTCTTAATTCCCTTTAAATCTTCTTTAAACTGTATGTTATGCAACCATTTTAATCACTGAAAACTCATCAGCATAGCTTTCTGACGCTGTGGAAATGTATTCATTTCTAGTTCACCACATCATTAATGAGTTCTCGAATGGTTCAGAAGGTGTTGATTCATTTTCTATAACAGCAGCTCCGACACTAGTTCTGGCTACAAGGTAAAAGTGAAAAAAAGTTCTACTTAACTAAGTAAAGCATCTACTCAATATAGTGAAGCTTTTAGTAAGGAGATGATTACTTGAGAGTACATGGACGGAGTCGCCATTGTCAGTGCTGCAACAAGTTTTTCACCACAGGACAGATTTCAGGACAGACAACTTTGCAATTTTTTGGTAACTTGACAATTGAGGCTAATGAGGGAATGACCGTATTACCTGCTATACTTTAAGTGATAACTGAAATTAACTTGTTTCATGAATGATCCATAAAATTAAATCTAACTATAAACATGCTGTTAAAGAAAGAAAGAAAGAAAGAAAGAAAGAAAGAGTGCTGTGTAATGGCTACTGATTCATATTGCCTGAGGTCATCAGTAACAATAAGCCTCAATCATAAACCCTAAACCATTCCAGTGTGTCAAAGAGCAAATACTATGTCTCATCTGTGAACTATGTAAAACCCTAATCTGAAAGGATTACAACGATTCAACTTTTTCTGAGGAAATTCATATGACTCACAAAGAGTGAAATAAACTGGCAGAAATCTGTAATGTACAGAAATACAGAAATCTTCCAATAACCACTCGTTGTAACATCTTAGAACAAGGAACTGTGCCATGATAACAGTTTAAAATGATCAGAGAAAAAGATTTTCTCACATGTATTAACAAATTGACCCACTATAAAGATAGTTACAGGGGAATTCAGTGAACACAAGCATCGACTGTTCTCTGTCCTTGCTTTTTTATTGTGACTGAAGAATCACAAGATGCCTTATTAGGTTCTACACCAACAGTTTATTGACCACCTCAGACAGCAGGCAGAAGATAAATAAAATAAGAGTAAGAGAGCACACAAAGAGACTGGTTATGGAGATATATATATATAGTTCAAATTCATCATCATTTGAGTCCTGGATCTTTATTTCTTTATAATGACCTATGAGCAATGCTCTTATTAGTGTAGGGAAGGATCATGGTATCCAGAGTGAGACCCAGTGGCTCAACAGTAATGCAATAGAAGCATTTTGCAGCCAGGCCTGGCTGACCTCCACTATTAGATAAACAGCTTTGAGCCAAGACAAGTCTGACCAAATAAAGACTCCCGAAGCAAGCAAACAAACATGTAAACTTATCAGACATGACACACTGTGTACACCAGGAACCCTGAGACACAGTTTAGAAAGTTTATATAATTTATATACTTGTACTACATAATAGAGGTGAAACGATCCACTCCAGACATGATTCAATGGCATGTTCACTGACCGAAACGTTATTCTCCATAGAAAAAATAAAGCTCCAAAGGCTTCCATGACCTCTGGTGTTATTTGAAAGCTACTGAAGAACTCTTTTTAACTGCTATAACATGGCCGTATAACATATATTACATGTTAGTCACTCAAATCCAGAGCTATCGGGTTATCGGGCTTCACAAGTGCAGATCTCCACTTGAAACCTGGTTTGCATAAAACTATCTGATTAATGAAGCACTACACAGTATGGATTATCTTTATAAGTCCTGCTAAAGACACTAGAAACAACCCCAGACTGGTTCCTGCAGAGGTGAGCTGTGCTACAGCTCATCTTACTAACTGACTCGGGATAACGTACAGCTTTTGAATGCGCTTCATTCTTTTCCAAAGCTTTACGCTTAGAAACATACATACATGCAAAACTGGCTCGCTAGTACGCTAATATTACTTCACTACAGGGCTTGGACATGAGCCAATATGTTAATGACAATGATGAATACTTTTGGTGAAAATAAATATCTCCTATTTAAGAGCTCAGTTGTCCATTGACACTGATGTTATGTCAGGCAAACCTGATCCGACGTCTATGTTCTTCTATTTCATCAAGCGAAGCTGCTTCTGGTCCTTCATGTGTACGTGAAAAAATAAAATAAACATATAAACAGTTAAGATGTGATCAGCAAAACTTCTCCTGAGGTAAAAAAAGCATTAACTTTTTGACATTAAAACATTTCTCCACTTACTCACATGTGGACTGAGGGACTGTTGTATTTATATACATTTTTATAATTAATTTCGTAAACCAATTTCAGTAATTGAAATTGGCATGTGCCTTTAACGTGCTACTGATCAACTGAACTAAAGCGAATTCTTCATTTTGTAAAAACTGATTCATTTGTAGCGTGAATGTTTGTTGCTTGAACATAATGTGAAGTATTTCTGTGTTCCAGCACTCCAAATCCTCCATCTTCTTACATCTGTCTTGCACTTGTTTCTGGCCATTTAAGTAGAAACTTGGTCTTGTAACACTTGTATCATTGACCGCTCCACGTATAAAATACAATGCTTTTTGCATCCTGTCATACTCTTTGGATTACTTTATCTACCATAAGTCTTATGGTTAGTCCTGGAGAGCACAGTACACTTCTTTCTTAAACAATCAAAGTACACTAGAGTCATGGTTCTCAAAGTATAGGTACCCCCAGGGCCTTGAAACGTAACCGAGGTGCACAATTTCCTAATTTTGCTGAAGTCACCATTACTGAGTATCATGATTACAAATAATATCAATGACAATGTTAAAACTAAATGGGTTCAATGTATGAACATTTCGGAAACTCTGTGTCCAATAGCCAATATATTATTGAATACATTTAAATATTGTGCCCATCTATAAAATAACCTGTACTGAGTACAGGTCCCTAACTGTGCATTAGGGAATCCAACGGTCTCCAATGATATGTTACCATTTTCCTTTAAGAAAAATAGGCTAGAATGTTCTGCCCCATCAAGCATGACATCTTTTCCTGAGCAGACTGAAACCAGTGCTGTCTTTTTATGAGTTTGAACTGCTAATATTTGCTAGGTAGCTATTATGATATTAGCCATGTAGTATAATGAAATCTCACTAAATTGAATGCTGTAAATTAGATATGGACCCTTATTGCGGCAAAGCTCAACTTAAACCTACAAAGAAGCTCATGAAGAGGAAGCTGGGAGAATCAGAGGAAGGAAAGGGAGCCTGTTTCCACACAGACTAGCCCCATTACATGCCGGGATATGGGCCAGGTTATATATGGTGATGTTTGGGAGATGATTAGGGGGATTTCTTGTTATATTTCTTGTCATTGTTCTGCAGAGATGGTTATGATTACTGTTTATTTTTTTTTTTAAATATGTGCAAAGGAAACACCAGCGGATATACCATACTTGCACACACACATCCAGATCCAGTTATCAGTTTCTTAGGAGTTACTTTTGGAATGCAAATCTACCACACCTTCCTTAATGGAGTCAATATATCTGTCAACCTTTATCCCAGGTCCTATGAGAAAAAACTTCATCATTAATCTTTTATAACACTCATTTAGGATTTTTGTCATGTGATGTGCATTCGAACCAAATCCCTGTTATCAAAGGCTGTTGCTTTGGTGCAACAATTGATCATGCTGAACTTTTCTCATTCAAACTTGCACCAGCCCACAATAATTACCTTACACTGCCTGCCAGTACCAGCAAAATACAGGCAAGTCAAAACTAATCAATTATGGAGGCCAAGATCAGTACTCAGCCAGGTTTTAGCTGTCTTAGCCAAGTTTTAATCCTGACTAATAGTTTGAGTGTTTCTTCACTTTCAGATCTTTCTTTTCATGTTGCTTCAGGCTCAGATCTGAAAGCAACCACAACTTTAAACAAGCCCTAAACAAACGTCACAGCCCATGGCAACAGTGTGCAAAGAGACAGACGTTACTGTTACTTTGTACTTCATGCGATGCATGAAAAAGGAAGAAAATTGCTCCATAAAAAGAAAGTACTTAATTCTCTTAATGCTATGATTCTGGGTTATACATCTGCCCTTCCACTTTATATTTCCCAAAATATAAATCTGTACATTGTGACTTCTGTTGGATATCCACACTACACATCTAACCTGACTGCAACACATCTTCTGTACTTTATTTGTAAGTAATGTTACTTGTGTGCACGGGTTATGCTCAAGGACCTAAAGCAGTGGCCATCATATTTGGCCATCATGGGATTTGAAATCATAACCATTTGGCAGTTAGCACAGAACCTTAACGTCTGAGCCTGGTTATTTCATTGATTTATTTTATATATTTTATATGCATTTATTATATAATGAATTACAGAGATTCAGTACTGACGTGGCAGTGACATCTTTGTATACTTCGGGTTTCTAAGTTACAAGAAACGTCACAGCTGTAACAGAGAGCCAGAAAACAATTTCCATCCCTATGCTTACATGCAAGATTTGTGTTTTGTCTGCATCACGTATTGACAATCCGTAGTACTTGTACTCAGAATCAGATCAGCACATCCTTAACCTTTTTAAACACATATTTATTCATTGCTTGTGTTACACACAAGTCAGTGAAAACTTAACTGATGTATCACAGTGACATTCGTTTTCTCTTTCTTGAGCCTGATCGACTTTCTCTCTCTTGATTTATTGTGTCAAGTGCAAATGCAATATCTGGAAAGCCGTATAAGCCTAAGAATAGCCGCAAAAGGCTGGAGCAATCAGTATTCAGCACTCTCTCTGCTTTTTATTCTGTGTAGCTCTGAAGAAGGGAAATCAAAGAGAGGTATTTGGTGACAGTGTGCCCAAGCTCTCTGTGTGTGTGGGTGTGTGTGGGTGTGTGTGGCTGTGTGTGTGGGGGGGTATTGGTGTGTGGAGCAATTGTTGGAGGGCTTTAACGGGTTTGTTAAATGTTTGGGTTTGTTAACATGCGCTGTTTGTGCGTGTTAAAATCCTTTCTCTACACTGACTCACAGTCACAAAAATATGCTTGCTCACACACACTGAGAGACACAACTTCTCTCACTAGCCATGACAGGATAAAGAATGCTACACCCTGCTCTCACACCCACCCCCACTTCTTCCAACACACGCCTAACACTGCCCTGCCTTGGCCTGCAGGTACATGAATCTCTCTCACACAAACACACACACACAAATAACACTGCCCTGCCTTGGCCTGCAGGTATGTGAATCTCTCTCACACACACACACACACACACACACACACACACACACACACACACACACACACACACACACACACACACACACCCCTGTAGGGTACACATTTGCAACTAAGAGGCATTTTCTTGTGTTTAAACAAGACAAGCCCATGTGCTGTCATCGAGGATATGAGTCAAGATGGGCCATTCACATTCACATTCACACACACACACACACACACATACACACACACACGAACACGAACACGAACACACCTGTCAAAAATATTCCAACCATAATTTTCAGACTTTTGAGTTCATATGTGCTACTGGTGCCTTTTCCAGACCCTTGTAAAAGCTTTCTATCATAGTGATTTTGAACTGTAGTCATAGTGATAAGAAATAATGTTTATACAATACACAAACGACAAGATTTATGCGCGCACACACACACAAGGTCAGAATGTCTCCTACATACAATACTATACTATACGTCTGTCACTCCACATTTTATTAATATTTATCTGTTTTATGCCAACTGCATTAGGCTGTCAGTAGAAAACAAAATCAATGTTACTATTTGAATTTTAGTAATGGACACCATGTCTACTTAGGAGACATGAAATGCCAGTTTGTAGGAATGTTTGGTTTGTGGAACCTGAATGAAGATTTGTATGCATTTGTCTGTGCAATAAATTGTTAATTTTTATACAAGTACGCGACAAAGTAACAGGTGACTGTACATGTATGACATAGAGCGGTGATTTCAGCGGCAGTGGCAAACTACAAAGAAGCAATTTCAGTTGAGGTTTTCTCAATTCTTTTCAAATGGAAAAGGGGAACATGTGGTCGGTCAGATTTAAGAGAATATGTCATGAGTTTGGGAATATATTGATTACACTATATTTAATTTAAACAAAAATATAACCTACCGTGTTGAATTATGTACTGTGTGACGCATTGACGCTAATAGAGGGCAAGTTGTATGATGTGTGTGCGCTGACGTTTCTTCAGGTCCCTGCTTGATTCGTTTCCATTTAAGTCGTCTCTAATTACCCACAGGACACTAGCTACAAGCAACATCAGCATTTGGCCCTTATTTAGCATGAATGTCAGGCCACGGGTTTTATTATTTTATTGTTTCCCAGTGCTTTAGTGTTTTAGTTTGTGATGCAAAAATTAAAAGTTGTGACTCTGCAACCTACAGCAGTATGCTGCAAGATTTCTTGGGCATATTTAATATTCTTGACTAAGGTTTCATCTATGACAACAAAATAGTGCACAATATGGTGTAAAGGGCGTGGTATTGGACATTCAGTTGCTCCCACAGTCTTCCCTTCATCTTTGGCTCACTCTCTTTCACACTTTGCCTTGGTGTCTCACACAATTAGGCTACACTCTCTCTCACACACAACCGCTTTCTCTCTACAGTTGCAGCTAGTCTCTCTCTCTCTCTCTCTCTCTCCCTGTTGTCCGTCTGGTCAGGAACGTTGGCAGCTAAGCAGAATTTCGGGAATGATTCATAAAATGACTCACATACAGCTACCTCAAATATTTGACCATATTCCACCAGAAAACTACTGTTTTCACACAGATACTAACTAAAACAATTAAGAATCAGTCTGCACGGTCATTTCTAAGGGGAAAAAAAAACATCTCTCTCTCTTCTAGCTTCTGATGCTAACACTGTCTTCTTATTTGAGCGCACGAGACGGGATACACAGCTGCTTGAAGGTGCACGTGCACTTGATTAGGGCGTGGCCTCTTCACCTCAGACTAACGGTCGCGATTCCTGCGCTAAGGATTGATGTATTATATCATTTATTTTAAACAAGAACAAGCATTTTGGTTGATCTGTATGTTATATGTGCGTGGAAAACGCCTCGCTAGATATGTGTCAAGTGAGTAAACTTTCAGGTTGGTTTTAAAATACAGGTAAAACAGATTAATAACTAGCCCATAGGTTATGGTATGCATATTAATAAGTAAAATGGCGTCTTCACTGTAATTTAACCTAATCGACACTCAGGGATTTAAATGACCATATGTGGATACGAAACAAAGCTCTAAACACGATGAAAGAGTAAAATTAATATACATAACAACCTAAATCTATGATAAATTAATGTTTCAGACTACAATATATGGTGTATTTACCTCACAAACCCTCCTCACTTAGCCTATTGATCTGATTGATGGACTGTTTACCAAGTCATAAAAAGGATATTAAACTAAAACACTAAAAACGCCGCCTAAAATATGTTCAAAATATGTTCACACACATACATGCATTTTATATA
>JAQQZU010000010.1:4693070-4706397 GCA_030068025.1 Parauchenoglanis punctatus
TGTGTGTGTGTGTGTGTGTGAGAGAGAGAGAGAGAGAGAGAGAGAGAGAGAGAGAGAGAGAGAGAGAGAGAGAGAGCGAGTGAATTAGGGTCACACCCCTGAGCTGCATCTGAGTTTATCAACAGTTTACATATAAATAGTGCTCTACATTTTAGGCTCATAGTGATATCTGGAAGCTTGTGTAGCTGCAACACTGTGGAATTTTTCCAGCTGGAGGGATTTCATAAATAACTAACCCAAACGGGGTGGAACGACAAAATCTGCATTTTTCACATAGCCTCATGATAGCCTTCCTGTCTTGAATATTCCCATTTCGCAGGAGTATCAGAATGCTGTCAGGCTCGATTGGGGGGTGCTGCGGGTAAATATTGACCCAGTTGGTGTGTGGGAAGTCAAATAATAATTGTCCTGTATTTTGCCGGATCACACACATGCATCTCATCCTACCACGGGTCCAAGTTTGCGTGAAAAGGATTGTTATTGGTCAGCCCACTAGTGCAACTTTGGGCAGGACAGCACTCAGTCTGCCAGAGGTCTTAACATAAAAACTCCCATTAAGGCCCTGGAGGGTGTGCGTATGTGACCCTCAAGCCTCTTTGCAGGCTTCCTCAGACATTCAGACAGACATTTTAGACAGAAGCCAAGACTTCCTTCCACTTGTTTTGGAGGCGGGTGGCCAAGGAGCCACTGTTGTTAAAAATAAGGAGTCTGTGGGGGAAATAAAGCAACCGTCTCTGAAGCAGCATTAGTCATGCAGTCAGAGACGGGCAGAGAATCAAACATGGCACACAGTCATGCGTCTGAGAGGCTACACACTGCCACCAACATCTGGTGTGCATTATATTACAAAATGTGAAAATGATCAGTGGGGTTATTACTATTCCCTTCTTCAGCATCAAATGATTTATTACTTTTGAGTCAGGGTTTGGTTTGTGGATTCGACTGAATGGATTTGGACCATTATATCCTAACTGATGAATGAGAAATGTAATGACTCAGTACTGCAGGTTTGTGTGTTTCACCCAGAAGGTCGGAATGTCAAGTCCCAGGATTTCCATCATTGGGCCACACTTTTGACCCTTAACTGTTTAGCTATGTGCTTGGACTGATCTCTACCATTTTTGTCACATAGCAAGTATGTAGGTCTTTTTTCTCTTATGCAAAAAAGCACAAAATATCCATTGGTTCAGGTTCTGGCAGTTGTGCAGTTTCTCTTTTGAAAGGTAGAATAAAAATATGTGCTCCTTCCTAAAAATGGGCATTAAGTTAATTGCTATCTAGCTTGTTTTTGTGATGGGGATGTTTAGTAAACTCACATTAAGGTCATAGCTGGCTAGTTAACAATAGCCAACGGCCAATAATGTCACTGAGCACATGAAACAGAAAAATGTGGTTTTTGAAATATCTACATTGCAATAAAGTAACTGTGAAATATAAAATGTTGTTCCTCAGATGTTTTGTTTATTGGTGATAACAGTAGGGGCTTTTAATATAAACCACAGACATTATGCTGCATTCTCATGTTAGCCCACTAGTTAATCACTTTTTCACTTTTTCTTTGGACTTCTCAAAGTGCGCGCCAAATGAATAAATGTAATTTATTGTACAATTTTTTTTCTGTTTGACTTGGCGAAGGAATAAATTCTTCACATTATGCAAACTTGTCAGGCAAAATTTCTGTTTGTATGTGAGTCAGAAAGTGAGAGTAAATTAACTGAATACATTTATAACTGAGGGAGTCACGCTTGTCTAACTTCATTCTTGATAAACCCAGTGAAATTACACACATTTGTTGTAATCCCTACAAATTCTTCATTGGATTAAGTATGGAAGAGGCACAATATGTGTGTGTGTGTGTGTGTGTGTGTGTGAGACTCTGGTTCTCCTGCTCAGTCACTGGTATTTAAAGAGAAAGGGGCCTACCTGCATCTGAGTGCTTCATCGTGAAACCGGTTTTCCCCACAGCAGAAGACAGCAAAGATATTGCACATGCACACACACATGCACACACACATGCACACACACGTGCACACACACGTGCACATACACACACAGACTAGATGCACCCTGAGGCCACACATGCCAACATTCAGCTCAGCCCTGCCAGGGCAAGTAGAAGCACATCAAATCTTATTTCTCACTTCTTATTTTTCTTATTTTTCATCCACTCAGAGTATAGTTGGGGGAGAATCATAATCTTAAGAGCAGATAAAATAAATAATAATTACTATTACACATACTATTATTGATTTTTTTTTTTATTACTTTACTTTTTTATTTAACCTTTTTCATAAATTATGATTTCAAATGAGTGTACCACACAAAACAAAGTCCCAAAAGCAAATCAATGTCGAAATTCATTCATGAAACACTCGTCCATACCAATAGGGTCAGCTCCACCCTTATGAGTCAAAAGTTCTTCAGTAAAAGTTCCTCTCTACAATATATGGTCCTAGGAGCACATTTTTGCAAAATGTTTTTATGACAGGATGAGACTTCCTTGTGCATTGTCTCCTGGTTACATCTAACAGTGGCTTTGGTTTGTTACCCTAAAAAAATTCTACGTAGAGTGCGTAAAATCCTACGTTGCTTTCAGAGACAGTTCCAACTAGAGTCCTTTCAGGAACTGGCAGATTTGGGGAGGAGAGTGGTGGGTGCCTCCATAGTCTAATAAAATGCCACGAATGCCCTATAAATTCATAAAGTGCCTTCTAAGGTGCCCTTACAGTGAAAAAAATGTGATCAAATGCCCACTAGGGTGACGTTCCTGTGGAGAATATGTAATACAGTGACCTATAGGGTTCCCTTACACGCGAGGAAACATGGTGAAGTGCTTCATCATTTTCCACTGGAATGGGTGTACCTCCACTGGAAAACATTTCATGCAGAACCGTATAGGTTCCTTCACATATGAGGAAATGAGATGATGTGACAAAATGTGCCCTCTAGAATGCCTCCATGGTAGAGAAAACATGAAGTTTTATGTTCTCCTCACTTTAGTTTAAAAAAGTAGGTGCCCTTTCCTGCCCTTCAGACAGTCTGTGTCTGCGCTGCATTCTGAGAACCTTTATCTCTCCACTGAACCCTTGAGAAGCTCAGGAGCACAAACAACGCTCACCTTCATTCTTTGCAAAATAGGTTCTGTCTAGGAACCTAAACAACTGTACAACAGCCCAGAAAGATAGAAAAGACCCCTTTATGCTTTGCACAATTTACGCAAACCAAAGCAAAATCCTATCCTGTCTTGGCTTACCTTATCGACTCCAAGTCTGGACAGCAGAACGGACAGGAACGGAACCTAGAGCTTCAATGTGTTTTGTGAGACTTCACAGGAAGTGGCTGTGTAAAGTGCACACTCTGTGTGTCTCACACATGCTTTCAATCTCACACGTATTTTCACTTTCTCGTAACATTCACCACTCAGCCACTGCAGCTTAAACTGCAATAAATGAGTTGTTTATGCCAAAATCATGGTTTATAAACTCAGGAAGCTCTCCACACCTTCTGAAACACACACAGACACACACACAAATACACACACTTTTATTATCATTACTACATCCAAACCACTGCGATGAATAATGTTTGTTCACCATACAATACTCTGGAAACGCTCACTATTTTCTCACTCTCTCTCTCTGGACCCATTTCTTGAATGTGGTAATGGTGTTGAAGTGATTTAACATGCCTGATTATCTGTAATGGTGGGCATATGACCCTGCTGCTCATTAATGCTAAGTAGGTCAACATCTGAGGGACTTCAGCTTGGGAAACGCTGTTTAGGATCTTTCTTTTGTCTTTTCTTACACCGGTGTTTCCAAAGAAAAGTCTAGTATTTGTCAATGATTTCACAAAGATCACAAAGCAGAATTGCTAGAAGACAGATCATAACTTTTAGAGTAGCAGACTGAACTATCAAGCTTTTCCACATAGGAATCCAACCATCCCTATGAAATCATTATGTACAACATATGATTATTATCTTATAGAGACATGTTTCATATATTGTCATGAGTGAGAGAAGACTGTCAGTCTGTTGTCATTTCTAGCCACTAATAACTGACTATAGTTGACATATGACATGTTCTGCAGATGTTATTCCTTTGTAAGACATAAATCCCTCCTCTTGGCCTATGGCAACAGTTTCACAGATTTCACAATGGTTGTCACACTGTGAGCTGTTTAACCAGCTCCAGAGATTAGGTTAGCATTATCTAACACAAACTATTCAACATAAACGTCAGTCAGTAGCCTACTTGCTAAGAACCTGACGCTAGCTTATGGCATTTGCAAGCGAGCACATTTTAATTATAAAAATAATCTTCTATTATAAATCATATTAAGTGATTTTCAAACGTTTCGAAAGGACAAAGAGTACCAAACGAGAATGGTGGCGTGTCAGCTGACGAATTGATGGCAGGCTGAGACGTACGAACACATGCAAGGTTTACCGTCAGTCACATTTCAAAGAGTGAATGTGTGCCTCCTGGCTGTGTGCGTATGACTCGGTAAATATAATTCTGTCTACGTGGTATCATTCTGGGCATGTCTCTTTACCTAAAGAACATTGGAGACATTAACCAACCATCCAACACACCTTTCCTGTTATTAGCCAATCATGTCCTCGGGCATGAGTTTTCCCATCCCCATGGTAACGCACTGTTCCAAATGAGCTAATGGAATAAATAAAATGTGACTATGAACAGTTCAGCCTTTCTGATATGCAGGCTAAACAAGCCTTTGAATACCACAGTTCCAAATTCGAATGCCCTGAACCTCCAGTGACAATAATAACATCAGGAGTTAGCTAAGAATTAGCCAAGCTAAGACTGCAAGTTTGAGTCCTGATAATGCCAGAACCACCAGGAGTCCAACCATCCATCCATTATGCTGCTTATTCATTGTGGGGGAAGGTGGTTCCATCATCCACATCAGTGACTGTTTGAATGTCACAGTGTGGCCTCAAAAGACGCTTATAAATACTCAGAAAAAGATCAGTAAGACGTGTAACTCAAGTTTTTGACCCTGTGTCATTTCTATTAGTTACCACTGACGTCTTCATCACTCTCATTGTGTACAATTAACCAAATCAACAATTAAGTGCCACCCAGATAGCATAATCATGCCACAGATCAATAGATCATTATTATGAAAACAGCTCGACTTTCTAAATGGCATCCGGTAATCATAATCAGCACTTATTGTGTTCCAGCTGAGAAATCACATATATTACTATTAATGTGTGTTCATGGTGCTCGTGCTTAAAGAGCTATAAATCAGGGACCGTCCCAGAACTGGGAACGCATTCATGCCCTGGAAGTCTTACCTCTGCTCTCCTACACACTTTCTTTTCCTTTTTTGCCTTTGATTTACCTAATCTTATTTCCTCTCTCCTCCAAGCCTTTGTTCCAGTCTGTTCTGTGTCTTCCTGCAAATACAGTGAGATTATTATTCTAGAAAGGAGGATGATATCCTTTCTTTACCTATCCCCTAGTTCAGACTCTCCTCCCATTCCTCTCATCATGGGGCAACAAATACTGGAAGTATTGTTTTAATATTATTTATAGAACAAGACAAGACCTGTAGCAGCCATCTTAGGAATAAAACACCCATGATATTGGTTATTTTAACTCCTGTAAGGTCAGGGTAAATATGAGGGCTGAAAATGCCCAAAGTTAATTGTATATATGTGTGAAGAGAAGCTGAGGGAAATGGAATAATAGTGTCAAATTTCAGGGGTTTAACTTCAGTATAACAGTTTATACAGTTATTTTGCTTAATAACCCTTAATAGTGAGAGACTGAGGGTAAGTAATGCAAACCCAAATGGCTGCATGGCAAACCTAAAAACCAACAACAGCAAATAAAATACATCAGCTTGGGGATTGGGAAAGTGTGTGTGTGTGTGTGTCTGTGTGCGCGCGTGTGTGTGTGAGCGAGCGAGCGAGAGAGAGAGAGAGTCTACATGTGTTGGTTCACAGATTACGGTGCAGACTACTCATTACCCTTAGGAATTACATTTGGGTGCCAGAAAATGCAAACACACGCAACGAATGCTTAAATCACTCTACTAGAGGTCTTCTAAGCGACAACACAGAAAAAAACCCTGTCAATTAAAGGAATCCACAAGAAAACTGTAAATTACAAACAGTTTCCCCTCTTTCATTTGGAATTAAGATGGCATTCGCACAATGCCACCATTAAACCATACTTTGGCTCTGACTGCTTATCTTTAATCACCTCGCTTATCCTCATCCAAACACACACATTAAACGGCTCAAATAGAAACCGTTTTTGAAGCATATTATTCTAAGCTCTAAGCCTAAGACTAGAGGTTAATGTTAGGCAGTTTTGCATGTTTCACAAACTACAAGCTAAATTCTCATTGCTTTTGTCTTTTATATGTTTGGTACATAGGGCCAGAATTGAAGCAACTATCACTTACCTGTAAATTGTTATACTTTCCAATAACCAGGTAGTACAGTCAATAAATGCTAACCTAATTTCCTTGCCAACCGATTTTACGATTTGTTACAATGTCCTTGTTTAGTAAGAAGTCTTGTCTAACACTGGCTCGTGTTTAATCAGATCATGTGTCTCTGACATCAGGCTAAAACCAAACACCTGCTTGGTTCAAAAGTCTCATAGCATACTAATAGTAGTAAATTAGCTTGTGCAAGTAGCCCATTAGCCATCTGAAGGCGCCATAGTTCTGACACTACATCATATTTATAAATATAAACTCATAATCATCACAAATCTACAATACAATGCTAGCCCATCCACGCTAACATCCGGTAGGACTAGCTTAACCAAATCAGGAAGAGTAAACAACAAACATAGCACTTCCTCGGTTTGCCATTCCAATCCATGCTAACTAAAAATAAATGAATCCATTTGAAACTACTGTAGGGAAACCATATCAAATCTAGCACAAGGAAGCTAATACATGTCAATCTAAATCAAGCACAACAGTTTCAAATTAGTGCTGTACAAGAGTGACAGGTGAAATTAGCATTAGCACACTAAGAAATGAATGCATGTAAGCCAGTGTGCAAATCGAATGCAGCAGAATGAATAAGTGTGCAACAGTGCGAGCGCAAAACCAAGTCAGACACTGGAATCCCAAGAGACATTCCACATTAGACATGGTTACCCTGACGCTCACGCTGCTGAACTGCAAGCAGGGTTACCAGGTCTGAGCAAAATGTCCAGCCATGCACAAAACTGTACAAAAAGACCTGTAATTAACTAAAAAAAAAAAAAAAGAGCACTGGTAAAGAAACACGTTTTTTCCCTTTTCCTTAAGTTATTGTGTGGAGAAACAAGGTCACAGTGGTGTGCATGCTTTTCTGATATATAGACATTATTACTTGGAGACCCCTTTTCCCTCTAACATATCGTCCAAGAGCAATGAGCAAGTAAATTGTATATTTTCTGCATTTGCCTTTAGGTTTTTTTTGCGGCCTATGTTTGCAGAAATGGATTAGATTTAATTATGACTTTTCTTTTTAAAACAAGATAATATGGTGCCAATTATTTTTAAACTAGCCCAAAAATGCTTTTTCCATCTTCAACCTTGTTCCAAAACTAGCACAGTTTGGCATAAAAATTGCAACTCCTGTACGGCACATTTTAAGACCACCAAACTCACATAGAACCAGTCTGATGTTGTAGACCATTTACATTCTTGTATTATCCCATATGAAAAACACAAAATATTGTCAAATGGGTACAAAGAATTTTTTTTCTTTAGCAGGGATGTTTTTTCTATAAATATACCAAACTCACAACACAACTGTCACCAAATTTGACCACTAGTACGATGCATTGGTGCTGTGTGCAAGTGCGATAATATTCAGAATCACATATCTGTGGCTTTTCAGCTGTATCACAATGTAGCGAGAGACAGAGAGAGAGAGAGAGAGAGAGAGAGAGAGAGAGAGAGAGAGAGAGAGAGAGAGAGAGAGGAAGAGTCACATCAAGACATGGGGAAGTTTTGAGGACTCATCAGATGTTGTTTGGCCTTCAACACTTCGACTGCTGAGTTCTGCACTACTTGAATTGTATTCTGTTTTATTGTAAATTGCTCTGCAAAAACTTGTCTGAGTAATTAATTTATGTACAATGTTTTTCATAGCACACACGGAACAATCTAAATCTAAAGTACTCCACAGCGGTTCTGTGGTTTATCAGTTTTCATCAGTTGTGTCATTATGTAAATGAACATTTTTCCATTTAAAACAGAGACCTTTTCCATATATCAGCAGAACTCTGAGTCAGGGAACATTTAGTAAACTCACAAAATTGGGTTCAAATAAACCTGTCATTATTCTATGTGAAATTAATAGACCATAACATGTTCCCTGTATGCAAAGCTCATACCCAACTTGGTGATCTGAGTGATAAACAAAACTTTGGGTGTTGTGGTATATTTGACATGATTGACTTGACAATGCACCTGTGCACAAAGCAAGCTCCATGGAGTTGGAATGGATGAATTCGAGTGTCCTGAACAAAGCCGGCCTCAACCCCACTGAACACCTTTGGGATGAACTGGAACACCGACCCCACCCCAGACCTCCTCACCTGACATCAGGGCCGGACCTCACTAATGCTCTTGTAGCTGAATGAGCAATTTCCACAACAAAGCTCCAGAATATAAGTAGAATATTCTTAGAAGAGTGGAGCTTATTATAACAGCAAAAGAGACTAAATCTGGAATGAGACATGGATGTTCAACAAGTACATAACGAAGGTTATGTTCAGGTTTCCACAAACATTTGCCCATAAAGTGTACTGTATGTTAGCTACTTTACTAGCAGTTAGCTAGCTGGCTAGCTCTACATGGCATGACAGGTGGACATGTGGGAGATGCATTCATTCATTCTGGAAAGGGGAAAATTATAGCGCCAGTTTAAAAGAAAATTATTATACATAGATAATTTTAACTGGTTTAAAATCACTTTTTCTGGGGAATGGATGTCTGTGCAACATGTAATGCTTCTTCTCTGAAATGTGAAGTAATGGCCTGTTGGAACTAGCAAAAGGTAAGTTTCCAGTCACAGAGTGTTACCTGTTTCAACACACACCCTTGCACCCTGTTCCAACGCACACACAGACAAACTCGTGTCCCACCCTGCACATTCATGCACATCTTGTCCTTCTCTGTTCCCACCCAACCTTAAGGCTGTTCTTTACAAGATCCTACAGATCTCCAAAACACCAAGGCACTAAAGCTCTTACTGTACACAAAGGATAGTGATGTAGTCAAAATCATCTCATGATCTCTGTAGCAGCTGTTTTCATTTCAGAGATCTGATTCCCTTTAAATGAACCACAAACTCCTAGCCTTAAAGAAATACTTCAGCATTTTAACTTAAACTCCCAATCCACTATATCTGTTGTGTAGGTATGATTACCACAGACAGGAATTTCCCTGTACTGAGAAAAGAAACTCACTTGTTGAACTTCCTCAACAAATCATGCATTAATGTAGAATTTTTTTAATTAATTTTCCAGTGCACATGTATATGTAAATATATGAATTGTAAACTCCGCCTTTGTCTGTATTGGGTATCCTTCCCCATGACGATTTACAGATACGTGGTATAGATAATGGATGTACTGCTCCAGTGTTCGCTCAGATGTTCTCTCATGTCTGCTTTATCTTGCAGCCTTTATTGTAGTGTAGCAAATTTTGATATAGTTGTGTTTTGTAAACCTTATCCACAGAGTTTAACAGATGTCCATACTCTTCCATCATAAATGTTCGGAGCAAAAAATTTTCTGTTCTTTCTAAATGCCAATTTGTTTCACGATTGGATTTACAAAACGCTGAAGGATTTCTTTAACGTTAACGTTACCGAGTGTTTTTAAGCAACACTTTGCCTAACCGGTTAACTTTCATCATAAAATAAACTAATGAAATACTGCAACAGGGCACATGGAGGCCAGCTATAACTTTAAACCACATATGAAGCTGAGAAATCTTATCTCATCTGGAAACAATATGCCTAAAAGCACAGACATGGACATACAGGTGTGCTCGCCATATCAGGGAGCCAGAACTGGTTGGGGGGAAGGGGAAGAAAAAGAGATAAATGCCTCATAAAGTGTGTGTATGAGAGAGAGAGAGAGAGAGATAGTTATAAGACCAGGGAAAGTGAGAAGAGGAGAATGTTGGAATAATACTCCTGGAAAAGAGTCCACTTTCTTGTATTTCGTAATGCCACTGTACTTCCTTTACAGCAAATCTACACTGTTTTATTTATCACACATGAACAAAACAGTGGCTAAGGATATACTACTCCTTCCTGAGACAGCTTGAATCGGCCTCTCAAGTAACTGACACAAACACAGGAAGTCTGTTCAGGACAATGCCTTATTAATCATGATCAGCTGGGATTGGCAGGCAGCTCCTACAGGAAATGACACTCAAATAGAGGATATTATAGTTGATATGGGTGATGATTCATTCATAAAGAATACTCAACTTTAGATATGACTAACATTGAGTAAGACATTGAATTCATGCTAAAGCGTGTCCTTACTTCATGAACAATGTTAATTTATGAGATATGACTATGAATGTAAAATAATTACGTGTGTGTACTTATTGCATTATACTATATAACAATACAGGTGTGTATGAATATTGCCTTTATAAATTGTACATCTTTATAGTGAATACTTCATACACCAAAATTCAACATAACTAACATCATATACAGTATACTTTCAGACAAAATTATATACTTATTGTTATAGCATACTACATAACATACACGTTTTGGCCAACAGTATGTGGACACCTGAATATCACATCACACCCATATGTAGTTTTCCCCAAACTCTTCCCACAAAGTTGGATGAACACACTTGTCTAAAATGTCTTTGTACACTTTGTATGCTTTGGCATTCCTCAGTGCACAAAGTGAGCTCCATGAAGACATGGTTTGACAAGGTTGGAGTGGAAGAACTTGAGTGTCCTGCACAGAGCCCTGACCTCAACCTCACTGAACGCCTTTAGGATGAACACCGACTGAGTGCCAGATCTCCTCACTGATGCACTCCTGACCTCACTAATGCTTTTGTGGCTGAATGAACATAAATCCCAGGGTCACTCTCCAAAAATGTAGTGGAAAGCTTTCCCAGAAGAGTGGAGGTCATTAAGTGCAAAGGGGGACCGACTCCATGTTAACACCCATGGGTTTGAGATGGGCACATATGGGTGTGATGGTCAGGTGTTGGCATTCTTTTGGACATATAGTGTATATAATTTAGAGTAGGCTAAATAGGATCCACACATTATCATCAAGAAGACCAAGAGTAACCAGTCTTATCGATGATCCTTTGTGGATAAGACTGAAGACCCGTGATAAAGAGTACACTGAATCCATTATATCATGTCATGAAGTCTTACTGATGAAGTGTTTCAAGACTGAAATAATGCCTTCCTCTGAATACCAAACACGGCAAGCATAATAGTTGCAACAGTTTCATTCAAACTGAAAAACAATTAACTTATGGTTCTGTTGTCTGTCCTTTTGTGCAATTTGTACTTTAATAAGAAAATGTGTGCTTTGTCTGTCAATTATAGTTTCTCCTTCAAACCCATTTTGGTTTTAAAAAAATCTTTATCACTGGTGATGACGTGTTATGAATGCGTCAGCAACATGGGCTGAAAAATAAGAGTCCAAATCTAGGGTGTGTTTCAGTCTGTGTAATCACCTTACATGGACTTCACTGATATGCTGCAAGAATCTACAGTCTGGGCTAGAAAAGAAATCAGCCTTTTTCATACCAATCTGTATATTTTTCTTTTGATCATAGGTGATGCTGTTGGTTCCAGGAAAGGTCCAAACAAAACATGGTTGGTTATCTACATTTCTTTCCCCACCTGTATGTGGGGTTGACGTGGATAGTGTGGAGCAGGTAGTGGTTAATGGCCTTGCCCAAGGGCCCAACAGTGGTGGCTTGGGGGCTCAAACCGCAGTGTACATATTTCCTACACTGTATTATTGTGTAATGGAAGCTTTATGTTTTGTACAGGACTAGTTAGAGCATATATCAGATCTATATCTTGTGTCTGTTTTGTTTTTTTTATTACTACTGGAACATAGCTAACATCTACATCTCCAGGTCATATCCCAGACCAAAATACAAATTATCCATCCAAACCAATTTTGCTGCAATAATATAATATTGGCACTCTGTACAATTTCACAGCAGAAAAAGATTCAAAGAAAAACACATTCTCCATGATGTTCTCTTTATCCCTGACAGAGCAGCCCTTCAGACAGCAGCAGCACGCCTGCTAGCATGGGGATGAGATTCCTTTGTTTTTTACAGTATTGGTATTTGTACTGATGGAAGCCAGGTGATACACTAACTTTGAAGTATATTCCAAGAATCCACACACAGGCACTCTTTTCTCTCGCTCGCTTCCCTTTATTTGGAAATCTTCGGCTATAACTGTCTCCCGTGTGAAGTGTGTAGCCTAGATGTTCGTTTTGCACTGACCTCATACCGTCACATTCACACATCAGTCCTGTTATAAAACAGACTGAGCTGTTATGCTTACATAGCCAGTGCTCCTGTATAAGGCCAAATGTGTGATCTTGAATGAGTAATCACCACCCAGACATGATGTAGTTCTTTATCAGCAGTTCTTCGGCACAAGCCTGCATTGTAATCTGAAAGAACAGCCAGTCATCATAGAAGTAACTCATTAACGCTACTGTTCAGCTGTGTGGTTGTTCTGGATGGTTGGTAAGGACAGGATTTAGACCGAGCAAGTTTCCATGGAGAAGAGCAACATTACTTGGACCAAACAGATAACCAATAATGCCATCTTGTGGTGTCATTTTCTTGAAACACCTCAAGAAATGTACAAAGAAAATGATCACAGTTATCTTGAACAGGAACAAGGCCTACAATACAAAAATATTAAAACACAATTATACAACACGCTTTTCAGGAGGCTACTGGATGTAGTTTTTTTTCATAGATGTTCAGGTGGGACCTTTTTTCTTATACACTGTAAGACAAAAAGGGTACTAAATATATGTAATAGGTGGTACTCTCTGGAGTAGACCTTTTGTTTAAGTTTATTTTCCCAAGAGCTCTGCATGTAGTACAGCTTTAAAGCTTTCATCTAAAAGGTAATTATGGTCCAATTAAACATATATATACACGACCAGTCAAAAGTTTGGACACACCTACTCTTAATCTACACATCTACTCTTAATTTTTTTTGCTTTCCACGTTGTAAAACATTACTGAATACATCAAAACTATGAAGCAACACGTATGGCATATACTGA
>JAQQZU010000010.1:4720687-4735536 GCA_030068025.1 Parauchenoglanis punctatus
AATAATAATAATAATAATAATAATAATAATAATAATAATAATGCAATATAATAATACAATAATTCAACAACATAAAGATAATAGTACTATCGATAATACTTTGTGACATATAATAATAATAATAAAAATAATAACACAAAATGTATTATTATTATTATTTTAAAATAAACATGACAATCAAAATGATATAAAAAAAAGAGAATATGACCAAAATAACAGGCTACATTATCTGAATATTTAGTTAAACGGTATGATGCCCATGGCTGCGTCGCAAACCGCGCTGTACCTACACACGGTGCTAAATCAATGGAATCTATAGGCTGTTTGAGGCTGCGGTTTGGATGCTGCCGTTTTGACATAAGCGAGCGAGAGAGGAAGTAGAAAAGATCAATCAGTTAAAAATGGCATGTGTAAAAGTTTTATGGTGAAAGGACAGTTCCAGCTTTTTAGTAACACTAAGGGGCTGTTTTACAATTCCGTGTTGTAGACTCAGCTGTTTATATCTATAATTAAACTATAGCCGTGTCCCAATACGCGTGCTTGGTAGCCTAGTAGCTATGTCACAGAAGCTATTGTTACTATAGGAACTTATCGTTCTTATTTTCATGCGGTTTGGAACGTAGCCGTGGAGACTGTTGGAGGAGGAGACTGTTACACCTGCTAATGGGCGGGTGTCGTCAGTTAATCGCTCGTGCGCTTTGTTATCGCCGCGCGACCACAGCGGCTGCGCCTTCAGAAGCCTGTGGAGCTGAGCTAAAGAGCAGACTAACCGGCGAGCATCCCGTTTAACGAGCTACTGTTCCAAATGGCATTCATTTAGGACACACCCGCTTTACAAAAGAAAGGGTTTAACAGGTACAGAATGCGGGCCAGCTCAGGTCGGGTCACGTGTTCACGCTGACCCCGTGTACACCTGGTTGTTCTTTTTTTGTAAGTCATTAAATCCGGATTATCTACAAAATAGTGCAGGATGGAAATTGATTCAAGTGCTCTAACAATAATGCCGCTACAAATTATAGTTTAATAGCATATTAATGCGCTGGACCTAATACATCTAAAGCAACATAAGCTAATGTTAATAAACATATGTTTTAATAAAATAATATCATGTAGTTAACATACTGAAATTTCTGCAAGCAGATGATTAACATTAATGGAAGAAGTCTTGAGTCTCTTAGTTTGTTTCTAGAAGTCAGTCAGTAAGATTTCTGCAACAAGAAAATCAATTTAGTAATTTAGAAACAGAAAAGAGAAAACAAAGAGACTGTTGAGGGAACATTTATATTTGTTTACAATTGATTGTTTATAATTGAATACAAATATTTGTTTATTTATAATTGATAACAGGGACATATGTTGTAGACATTCCACATCATCTGTAACTGTGAATGGATAAAAAGCACATGTCATTTGCTATGATATTGATATTGGAAAAATAATCAGTTTCTAGTAACAGTGACCTACCACACAGTTGTTGATTAAATTCCTACAAGAGGACACCCACAAGTCTTTTTACCCCTTACTTACCAAATTAACATTTTTTTCCATTTATGTATAAGCTGAATTTATAGTAAAATAATTGGCATAGGTTTGAAGCAATCAGGTTTGAGACAAGAGGATGACCTGAAACCCAGAAATGTTTAGAAAACCCTAAAACCTGATTTTGATCACTGAATACATGACAACACAAATCAAGATTTTTGATCTCAGATGTTACTACTAGGGCTGTAGGAATCACTTCCGGTCATGAGATGGTTTTCTGTATTGACTTGGACTTGTCTTGGATCTATTGGCATTTGCGCTTGGACTTGTCTTAGGCATTGGTCCTGCTAAATTTGGTCTTGGCCTCAACCAAGAGTTTGTAAAAATAATGTTCGCATTGTCTTTATTTTCTGCATCCACAAAGTTAGACAAGAAGTAAGAAGTTTCCTTCTTGAAAACAGTCCATCTTGGCCAGTCCATGTGTTGGACTTTACAATGACAGTCTTGGCTACAGCCTTAGTTTCTACTATACAAAATTCCTGGTAGTAGACGGTCCAATATGCTGTATAAATCTATGGCAAAATAATATAGTCCATAGTTCATGATTTCAGACAGAGCCAAGATATCATTAGCTCTTTATATTAGACCTAATTGTGTGATTCCATCAATTTGTTCATGCACCGAGTTGCTTGGCATGAAGCCTGATATTTATATGATGTGCTTTTGTTGTGCATCATCCATCAAAAACAGATCTATCACGTTTTTTTTAGCCTGTTAGCTCCACCTGTCCAATCTCATCTTAAGGCCTAAATATGATCAGTTACTAAACTTGATTATATAGGAAACCCCTGATGCCAGGGAGCCCTCATATGCCATAAATAAAATCACCTCTCGGTGGACGTGCGCTCACATAATGATGTTAACCCACTGTAATCTCATGACGTGAGCAGATAGTGAGCGTGAGCCATGTTAATGAGATGTAACGAAGTTTTCTTGGTCCGTCCGGCGCTGATCTCGAGACAGATTTTAGGAGTGACGTAGGATATGCTCTCCTAATAGAGTGATGAAATAATGAATCATATAGCTGAGCTTAAAGGAAACAAACTAAAAAGTAGCTACAAGGCTTTAATTTTTTTTAAAGAGAAAAGTAAGAGTCGAACACACAGAAAGTTATCAAAACAGCAAAAAAGCAGATTTATTTCTTGGCTTTATACTGAATACATCTTAAATGGGATTAACAAATTCCTTTGAGATGTCGAACTGGTAACAAAATCAATATAAAGCCTAATTTTAGCTAATGTATATAAATAACATACCACAAAAGCTTTGTTCTCTCTTTAATCAGGAACAGTGTGAATGTGCAAACCTCCTTTTTGTCTTTGAACAGTTGTTTAAACGCTACACAATTTTTTTACTTCACTACAAACCTCACACAAAATCCTCACTCAAAAAACACACACAAGCTTCTTGACCACATTCAGTCCTCATCTGGCAATTTGGTCAAAATCTCCACACCATCAGAGGTGACGACGACTGTGTGCTCAAACTGGGCTGATCTGGAAATCACAAAGAAACAAACACACAGACACACACTTACACGAGTGACTCATATTTAAACAGATTAAGTGATTCACATTTAAGGAAAAGCGAGAGATTAGGCCCTCTCTCTGCACACTACATTTCCCTTCAGTCCACCTTAAACATGGGAGTCCAGCTGAAGTGCTGACCAAGCAGTGGTTCAGACTGTCCACACCTGCCGATGGAGCCATTAACAATTAGCCTGAGGGTGTGCAGGACAGGCTATTCAGACAAATGTATCTATGTCATTAAAAAGACAAGTGGAAGAATTGAGGAAGAATTATTTCAGCTTGTGATGTTAACATCGTTGATTTTTTTCCTCAGTCTTGAGTTGATGAGCACTGGCACTGGGGATGCAACGATCTAACGATTTCTGATTCTGATACCAGTATCAGAATTCTGAGCATCCGTCATTATCCAGTAAGTCTGGAAGTGGATTTCGTGTGCAGACTATTTGTTTTTATAATTCAAAAGTTGCCCATCAGGCACACAGGTCCCCAGACAAAAAACCCTAGCTTTTATTTATTTTCTATTGGGATTTTTCTTCATTCTTTTCCTCAGTCTGGTCACCCACCAATTCCCACCCACCAGCAAGCTCTCCTTTATTATACAACAGCTACCAACCGGGGAGGCTGAAAGTTAACACGTGCTTTCTCCAAGACATGTAAAGCCTGTCAAATGAATCTTTTTGAAACTGCTGTTCATGCTATATCACAGCACATTGTAACACACTGGGAGGAAAGTGCTATCTACCCTCTTCCACATACTGTACATGAGCTTAAAGGTACCCATGACTTGCCCATGACAGAGGAGAGAGAGTAATTCCATCCCTCTCAACCAGAGAGCATGGTGTGCTGCACTACAGACGTCTGCCGAAAGCTGGTTGCTGGTAGAACAGTTTTTACTATAAATAAAAAAGTTCTACGCAAAGCTATTATATAACTCTCCTGCTCACTACACAGTCACTCTCCATTTAAACACATCAATAAAAAATAAAGAGACTAGCCAGACTTGAGACTGCTTAGGTCCATATGAATGCAACATACGTCAATCAACCTGCACTTCAGACTCTCATACCACTCTGTTGGGTCTTGCTAGGCCTTTGGCTAACCAACAGAAAAGCTCCTTTCCAATAATAATTGCCCACTTTGGCTCATTAGCAGTAATGGGCGATAAAATCTGGGCTGTCACTAGAACCCTGTTATGGTACTCTATGAGCACTTTAACATGTAGAGAGCAGAAGAGAACCTTTTGTCATCCATTGAGATGGCTGTCCACTTGTCACTGAGGATCCTGAATTCAGAGGTTCCCTCCATGAGAATGGGCTCTGGAAAAAAAAAAAGTGAGAACACATGAAAGAGACTACTGGTAGAGTAAGATCACACACTCCTAAAAATACTTAAAACAAAAACAGTACACACACCCCAACAGGAATGTTCATATAAGCACTGACCTATTGTGAAGGCCATGCCCTCTTCCATCAGCATGTCATTATCGTTGGCTGTAAAGAAAGAAAATTCACTTCAAATTTTAATCATGATCAGCACAAGCTCAAACCACAACACTGCCAGAGAGTCACTGATGAGCCTTTGAAATCCCTCAACAGCTTGAGTGTACAGTTTGGAGTGGATTCTGTCTCATTTGTAAGCCCCTTTGGAGAAATTCAATTATAAATCATTATTCCAGTCACCTATTTATAGTTTATTAGGCATGTGCCACCCATAGGAACCTTTCAGGAATCTGGAAATTTTGGTGCAAGCAAGGTCTCAACCAAAGAACCATGCCTGATTTTATTCCTGGGCCTAGTTTCAACAACCAGAGTAGGTACTTTTCTGTGGGACCAGGAACTGCAGGGGACCAACTCGCTTAACCACCATTTAAAAAAAGAAAGAAAGAAAGAAAAAGAAGAAACAATGTCCAACCCTTCCCCCTCTCCATTTAACAAGTAAATATTGAAGCTCTACTAGGAAAAACAGGGCCAACTTAAATTTCTGAGGTCTAATTCAGTTCCTCCTTTCTGGTTCCAGCTTCTGAGATGAAGAATATGCATTTAGGGAGTTTTAAAATAAGAGGTGGTCTGACAAATCCAACGGTTTGGATTTTGGGGGGTCGGTTGCCAATTGCCACCCACCAGCCAGCTCTCGCCTATCATATGACTAGTGAAGGCTTCCTTCAAGACATGTGGAGCCAGCCAACCGCATCTCTTCAAACTGCTGCTCATGCTTTGTCACAAGGCAGGGTGACACACTTGGAGGAAAGCACTATCTGCCCTTTTCATCATATATGGATTCACAGATGACTGGCTAGTGGCCCTGTCCTGTGATTGACGGGGGAGAGGACTATGTCATCCCTCCTACCCAGAGCATAACCAATTTTGCTCCCCATTGTCAGAATTATCCTGATGACAGGGCAAACACTGTTCTACTGTGCAATTCAGGAGTCACCATTCACCAATATTTCACAAGACAGTTTTTGTACACTGCTCTAGTTGCACACTAGTAATTTCAGATCTCTGAGGGAGCAAGTATTAGCCTTCACTCTCCCATACAGGTCATGTGTTATGACTAAAATGTGTAACAAATAGGGTAAAAACTGAGCGTTTACCATGATGCCAGATCTCAGGGTGACCATGGAAATAAGACCCGATGCCATGACCGATGAAGTATGGACACACACAGAAACCATTGGAGTGGGCGATTTCACTGTAATTCAGACACATACATGACAGCATTGTAGTTCAGAGTGAGGAAACCAACAACTGGCAATCGAGCTATAACGCAACTACAGGAGCTCATGCAGGGAGCATGGATGCAACTTTATTGCTCTATCAGAGTCATGGGAATGATGTCTGGTTGCTATGGTCACACAGGTCAGGCCACCTTCGGCGAAAATTACTTTAAAGGTGCCAATCTGCCGATGAGGGAGAAAGTGGGAGAAAAATAAAAGTAAGCACTAGAAAGGAAAACTCAAGAGATGAAATTACAGAAACTATAGGAAAATGTAAAACAAAATTAGACATAAGAGAGAAGAAGAAAAAAAAACAGACAGAGGTCTAAGTGCTCTTTCCTGAGGAGATGTAATGGGCTCCTGTGTGCATGTAATGATAGTGTTAGTCTTTGCACACACTCTGAACATAGAACAAGAGAAAGGAAGGAGTCAGGGTTAGAGGAAAAAGAGAGAGAGAGACAGTCAAAGACAGAGAAGACAAAAGCACAGCTTACTCAGAGAGGCACGTCTAAACCTGCACAGAAATTTACGGAAAACACACACAAACTTATAAAGCTGCCCACATATTAAAGCATACAGGAAAAGTCTAATAAATTACTGCTGCGCATATTAATTCAAATCCCCAAACAATTTATTTGCCCGGCAGTTTTGCAATTGATCAATAGATAGATAGATTTCAATATGTATTCATTTTTTCCCAAAAAGTAAAACCAACATTCAGAAACCAGGTGGGAAAAATAAGTACACCCTTCCTACTTCAACAATCATTAAGGGAGTATTTAGCAGCCAGATGTTACTAAAGAAATCCACAAGATTAGTTAATCATCAAGAAGTGTGACTACTTCCAGAAGTCTGTAAGATTGGTGCTCTGAAGCACTCAAGCGTGTGTATCCACATCATGCCAAGAAGAAAGGACATCAACCAAGATGTCAGAGAAGCAATTGTTGCTGCTCATCAATCTGGGAAGGGTTATAAGGCCATCTCCTACCTATTTGAAATTCACCACTGTGCAGTGAGAAAATATTTTTTTTCAAATGGAGAGCCTTCAAGACAGTTGCCAATATTCTCTAGATAGACAGATACATAGATAGATCCCTGTGGGAAACTTTTGATTAACTTTAAAACAGAGAAAAAAGATAGAGTTGTGAGGCGACTATATGTAAGTGATAACTGGAACTAACTTGCTTTGCAGATATTGCGCAACAGTGAACTATAAACACAAAACGAACAACATGTAGTTCTAAATAAGAATTACTCTGTAGTTTAATTGGTTAGTGTCTTGTATTGTCTTGACAGACACACCTACATCATTTTTATGGAGATTCTGTGGTGTAGTCAAGGCCATTTTAATAATTTTATGTTTTTACTTTATGTATATTAAAGCAATAAGCCACCCGAGGACGTGTTACAGTAATCCATCATGGGTAAGGGTGTTCTTAAACATGACACAAATCAGAGTGGACCCCTGCTAAAAATCACACTCTTAAGTGCTTTTAGAAAACATCAACAAAAACAATATAATAAAGCCTAGTGTTCAATAAAAAAAACTATTAATAATATTCACTATAAACAATTCCTTCCACACACAATCACACAAAGTTACAGTAAGCTTTTGTTGCGAAGCAATACAAAAAGCAAAGATTAGACTATTCTACAAACAGAAGAGTGGTTTATTGGTTGAAAACATGGTGCATTAATAAAGAAATCAAATATTGTGATATGGTAATGGGTATGCTTCAGACCACTTTGAACAAGGCTCAGATTTTAGAACTGAAATGATCCAGTTTATAAATATAAATACATACATTAAAGTTAATATAAATACAAAGACTATACAAATAGTCCACACTTGAAATCTACATGATTAGCTACATGGTTTGCTATACAAATATAGCAATTCTAAAAATTTAAAAGAATATTTAAAAGAAGCAATAACAGTTCTGAAAAAGTACTGAACTGATAGAAAAGTTCTGGTAAAGGAACAGTACCTTTACCCAATCACCAAGTCTTGTGGGTAAAAAGTTCAGAAATAAAAAGCCTAATAAAAAGATATGATAATACATATTTGGCTATTTTTTTCGATAATTATGTTTAAGAAGTAATTCTTTAGTAGAGATCATAAGGGGGACTGTTGTATTCTGTACATTAGGGGTTGTCGAGAGTGACTGGGCCGATGCTGTTATAGTCGTGTCTTTTGTGCGACGCTATAGAAAGAGGTTATTGTGTGTTGTCCCTTTCTGCGTGTCCTCCTTCTCCCCGCGGCTGTGAGTGTGTCTCGGCAGGGAGCTGGACTCTGCCTGGCAGACACTGCATTTCTTCAAGACAGCACGAGCTAGCCTGTAATTTACATCTCATACACACACTCGCACACACACACACGCGCACGCACATGTACGCACAGCGAGACCAGCTAACCTGTAATTTACACCCCATTGCAGGGAGAGAACCCCAGTGCACTCTGGGTAATTGTTCGTTTCGTGCAAGCTCAGAAATACATTAACTCTATGTAGTGCTGTTCGGAACACTGCAACTGGAAATGGAGGGTTCAGAGCTGCGACTCATCGTGTCCTCCCCTTTTCCCTCTTTCTCTCTCTGTCTTTTACTTTTATGTTGAGATGATGTTCTTATAGCCAGGTTTTAGAGGTGACGTTCTAGAGTTTCAAGTGCTTGTGTGTGTGTAGGCTGAATCGTTTCACTCAGACAAAGGCTAGTGAGCACTGGAGAGTCCTTGAGATAATTATAGCTGATGATAAAAAGAGAGAGAGAGAGAGAGAGAGAGAGAGAGAGAGAGAGAGAGAGCGCGAGAGAGAGAGCGATAGACAGAGGGAGGGAGTGTTTTCTGCCATGTTAATCCATGATGAGGGCGGATCTGTAAATAATGCATTTTCATCATTTTTCTCTCCGTATCTCTCTTCTCTTTCATTTCTATACTCATATCTTCCTCTTTTCCCTTAAATTTTTACCTTCTCTTTTCTCTACCTCTCTTTCTCTCCTTGTTGTCTTCTCATCCTTTCTTCATTTTCTCTTCTCTCCCTCCCTTCTCTAGCCTTCAGTCCTCCTCCCTCTCTTTGCTTTTCCTCTCTTCTCTTTAGGTCTGTTCTGTTTTTGTCTTTCCTCTCCCTCTCACTTCTTCTCTCTTTTCTCCCTCTCCTTTATTCTTTAACTCTGTCTTTCTCATTCTTTTGTCCCTTTTGCTTGCTTTTCTCTTGCTTCTTCTCTTTCACTTTACTTCCCTTTCCTCATGTTTTTGCCATTCTCTCATCTCTCCTACTCCCTCCCTTTCTTCCTTCTCTTGTCACTTTCTTTCTCCTCTCCTCTGTTCCTCTCTCCTTCCTTCTTCTCTTCTTTTCATTTCACCCTTCTTCGCTTTTTTGTCTCATCTCTTCCTTTCTTTTCCCATCTACATTGCGTATTTTCTTTCTTCTCATCCTCCTTTTCCTTTTCTTGTCCCTCCTTCACCTTTCTTTCTCTTTTCCCTCTCCTACACACTCTCCTTTCTATATTCTTTCTATTTCCCTCCCATTTCTTCTCTTTTTATATTCCATTCTATCCTCTCTCGCTCTCTTCTTCTTCCCTATCATTCACTCACACTCTTTCTTCTATCTGTCTCTTATTTATTTCCCCAATTCTCATCTCATTTCCTTTTTCCCATCTCCATCTTTCCCCTCACTTCCTTTTTACTATCTAAATTTTTTATTTAGTTGTTTTCACCTCTTTCTCTTTCTTCCCATTTCCTTTCTTCTCTTTTCCTTTCCTCTCTCACTCTCTCTCTCTCTCTGTTCAGTCAGCTTCAATGCTATCACCACGAGTTACAGTTGAAAAAAAGGTTCAGTGTGAAATTGTCAAAAGAATGTCCATTTAAAGAGACGATGACGGAGAGTGAAGAAAAAATAAGTACAGAGGGCAGTTTGTGTTTGTGTGTGTGTGTGTGTGTGTGTGTGACTGTCCTTCATATACTCAAATACTTCTCTCTTCCTTGCACTCTTCTCAAACTCACGCACACACACACAAACTGACATGCATAACCTCTCATATTCTCCCTTCTGCTTGCTTTCTCTCTCTCTCTCTCTCTTTCTCTCACACACAAACGCAGCATGTACCTGATGGTGTTGCCGATAACACACAGTGGGCGTCCTGGTCCGCACGCAGCGATGGCTTCGTCTCTACACTGTCGCGCCACATCCACTAACTTCCTACCTCGCTCGTCCACTGACCCAATCAGAAACGTCTCTGAGGTGTCACCATGGTAACCTTCCAGGTAAACCTATATGATACATCAACAACAGAAACTCAAGACAACTCAAGAAACAACTACAACAGATCCCTAAGAAATAATAATAAGAGACATTTAATAGCAGTAGCAGTTAATAGTTACACTGCAAGTTTTGAGGGTGTGTGTATGTTTGTATACTCACAGTAACATCTATGTTAATAATATCACCATCTTGAAGTGGCCGACTAAAAAAAGAAATATAGATATGTAGTTATATTAAGACAAATATGTAGCTAAAACGTGCATTTCTTGAGTTTCTGAAATAACATTCAATAATACAATAATCCATGTTTCTAGTAATGTTGTATTTTTAGTCTGCTATACTGACATACTTATATACATCATAATCAGTAAGTGGAATGAATTCTAATTACAAGTTGTTTTTTCAGTTCATGTTAGCTAGCTAGCTAACAGTAACTAGAGTTGCTTAGCCATTAAACAGCAATTTCCACCTCACACCTCAGAAATTGAAGTAACAATCGGAGAGAAAAATAATTTATTACAAACATGTAATGAGGACATTTAGTTCAACTTTTGTCAAGAGGACACTGTGGTTAGCTAACATAGCAAGCTAGCAAAAACATACTGAGGTAAATTTAGCTAGCTAACTACTTCAGTTAACATGGGTTAAAGGAATCGCTAATTCAAAGCACTTTTCCATACATTAGCTTCCAAATATTTGAGGTAACTTAGCCTCCTATAACATCGCTGTTGGAGCTATTATTTAATATTAACTACTGGGTAAAATCAACAAGCTTATACTAGCCAGGTTAGCTAGCATGAGGAACTGCTAGTAGATTAACTAACATGAATTGTTTTCAAGTCATTACTGAAAAAATTGTGACATTTTTATAGAAGGTTTACTATCGTGCCCAAATTATAAACTTTCACAAAATCAATCTCTGTTAGCTAGCTAAGTTAGCTTGGATGTGATAAAAGAGTACTTTATTTCCACCCAAGCAGGAGCTTTGTCACGGCAAGCAGGAGTTTCTTATACTCATCAGTCTGTTAATCTGCTGCTAGAAATAATTAAGCTGAAACTAAAATGGATGATTCATGATGGTGTTCAGTTCATTTGTTTAAACTAAATGATATAAAAAAAAGCAAATAAATAGGCTCTAAATTCATCAAACACCAAATATTGATGATTGCTCATTTTCTTCAACAGGAGGCTCCGGTTAGCGAAGTTAGCTAGCTTGAAATAGCACTCTGGTCAGTTTAGCTGGCTAGCTGCATCAGTGAATACAAATTCAAGGCAGACTGTTATTGTTGTAAATCACTCCAACACAGTTCCTCAGATATTTTTCCACAAACATCTGAGGGAACTTCCTGTGACATGGAAATCATTAACGCTAAAGCAAGTACATAAATCAAGCTCTTACAGGACTGCTCTTCATTATCGTGTTTTTCCAAGTTCATTCATCCGAGAAACAGCTGGACATCCATTTACAAATTACATACTAACAGATTAATGAAATAGCACTGCTGTGTGTAACGTTACCTGTCTGGAATGCCATGACACACCACGTTGTTTACAGATGTACACACAGACTTGGGAAATCCACCGTAGTGGAGTGGAGATGGATAGGCATTGTGTCCGATCGTTTCCTGGTGCACGATGAAGTCGATTTCGTCTGTTGTCATACCAACCTATGATCAAAATGTAAAGAATTAAAGGAGGAACTCAGGTATGTTTCCATCCCAACATGTTAATTTTGACACACACCACTGATCTGACCAAGATTTTGGCAGAACATTTCAATGTTAATATCATATATATAGGACAATAAATCTAATAAAGAAACAAGGCCCAATAATTGCATTATTTACATGTATCTGGAAGTAATAAATACTATCAGGTTAAGTTATTCATCCCTAGTGTATTACATAAAATAACATCACAGTGGTACCAACAGGATAACATTTATGTGCACCCCAAAGAGTTCTTAAAATGATTTAAAGTTGATATACTGAGCCGAGGTTTAACCCTCAGTCAGAAAAACTGAATGTTCTAGAAAGTAAGGATAAGAACCTTGAGGCTGCTGCCAGCGAGGAGGAGGATGTGTCTAGCAAGCTGACACGCTCTCCTCAAACCCTCAATCTGCTCCTCATCCTTAATCTCTATATAGTCAGGCCACTCGGGCACAGAGCTGGAGGAGACATAGCCTGGCTTCTGGATGTGCTGACCAAGAGAGAGAGAGAGAGAGAGAGAGAGAGATAGAGAGAGAGAGACAGTGACAGAAATAGGGACAGAGAGATGAAGAGAAAGACAGACAGCAAGGAAAGAAAGAAACACAAATGAAAGTTTAAGGTCATCTTTACACTCCGTTTGTTTAATTGCACCGGAACTGACTGAATTTGTTCAGGTCAGGGATTTAAACGAGTCTCTGTTTCCTGCCAGCTTTATGAAAGCACAGGTACACGGCATATGAGGATTCTCTGTGCATGAGGATTTGAACTCCTGTATCTGTTGGCTGATTTATAGTGTGTCCTGTTTAGGGACATTAATGAGGAAGAGTGTAGCACGCTCCATAGATACACATCTGGGACAGATGCTCATCTCACAGCCTTATAAAATTGTTATCAGATGATTATAAAGGGAGGATGCTGCCAAGTTCTTATTCTATCATGGACTTAATTTCCTTTTTCTTAAAGCTCATTAATATTCCAAACTCATGAGTCATCCTGGGCATGTACAGTACAAGACATGGTGAGCTATAATGGACCATCATTGTGTTTCCTGAAGGTAGATCATACAAACCATTTCAAATCTACATACCACCATACCACCATACCATACCACCTACTTACCACCTTCTGAAATTTGACCAGTTGGATAATGTTTAAGAAATAATAAAAAAATTAAAAAGGGTTTGCATTATACAGTTATACCTTGGGTACTGGGTAAGGCAGACGCACTTTGGCGGGCCGAACCACGCTGTGTGATCTCGTCCATTTTCTCCAGAAGAAGTGGCGGCGTTGTTGACTCTGGGCACTACACGGGCATCGCCAGCATCCTGGCAACCGCACTGCTCTCTGCGACAGCCCTGACCACAACGCCAATACGACCAGAGAACAACCATAATACAACTATTACACAAAACAGAAACCCAATAACTCCGACAAAACAACCATGACTAAGGGTAAAACACCAGGGTAATACACCATACAACACCATGCAACTGGACATAACACAGCATCCAAAACCATGTAACAGTGCACAAGAACATGTATTGAATTCTGTCAATAAATATTGTGAACACATGACTATATAATTTCCTATTGCAGGTTTTTCAGTATCCATTTAAGATCAGACACACACAATTAAAAAGCATTGATGATAAATACTATGCGGTCTGCTCCATAATTTTTGGCACCCTCGCTAAAGATGGATTAGAAAAGGAAATGAGTATATATATATTTTTAATACATTTCTAAATTTCACCTATGGAAATAGGGCTGGACTCAAAAATACATTTGGAGTTTAATGGGAAAAAAAAAAACCTTTGAAGTGTTGTACAAAAATACATGTTTCACATATAGATAAAGCAACTGGCTTTAGACTTCTATTTATGAGTAAGCTTTGATTCAACAGGTTTTTTTGTTTTTCACGCTACAGATAATCATGTTGAAATTTCCGTCTATGGTAATCACACATACACTATAGATACAGATATTTAAATAGCTGAAAAATCCTGGAGTTTTCCGTTAACAGGATTTCCTCCAGTGTGTATGCTCTTTATAAAGTAGCTTGTCCTGTTTTAGCATGTTTCAAGAGATACACCATTACTGAAAATGTCTGTGACTATTACCTATAATAACCTTAATTAACGTTATTAGAATCCATCAACTCATACATAACTATATACAACTTAAAAATTCTTAAGTTTCCAAATTCTTAAGCCATTTAAATTTGTGTGAAAATAATTAAAGTATATTAACAAAAGTGTTAGAACATTTCTGGAGCACATATTTTTTATTCTGTTTGCTTTAAGTTTCTGAGTGTTGGTTCTGGCTTTTAGCACTGTAATACTTTATTTTGAGAGGCTCACGCTCCATCTCTCTCTCTCCAGTGTTTAGAATATTCAGTGCTACGTCAGCCATTTTCTTGTTCTGAAATCTCGGACTTTACTACAAGCATAATTCATCCAAGAGGACGGCCAAAATACAGAGCCGCCACACCGGAGCCACGCTGCACACGCTACTGTAAAACCACCCAGTGATGCAGAGGAAGAGAACCACAAAGTCAGAACAGAGCAGAGCTGAGTGACCACAGACCCAGAATAGAGCAATGAAAGAGAGAGAGGGAGGGAGGGAAAGAGAGGAGGAGGAAAAACCACGGACTGATGAACAGAGCAGCGGCAAAGGAAGTGTGGAGGAGGGGAGGGGGAGAGAGGTAAATATATAGATTGTAGATAAATATACAAATAGATATAGTTAGGTAAGTAGACAAAAAAAACAGAAAGGCAGACATTAAAAATAAAGCAATAATCAGACAGAAGCAGACAGGCAAATAAAAAACAGAAATACAGATAGAAACTTGGGCAAGACAGACTGATAACAGATAGAGAGAGGCTGGACAGGAAGACCAAAGAGACCAGTGATTGGAAGGACAGCAACCAGAAAGAAGGACAGATGATTAAGGCACAAAACGTAAGACTGACAAGAAAGTAAGAAGACTGAGATAGATAAATGACTGAAATCGACTGAGTAAGAAAGAAAGAAAGAAAGGAAGAAAGAAAGAAAGAAAGAAAGAAAGGAAGAAAGAAAGAAAGGAAGAAAGAAAGAA